>JAXGGA010006328.1:0-70654 GCA_038373865.1 Uloborus plumipes
CAGTGGGCTGCAAACACAAAACATGCTAAGTCGGAGCCATTTTTTTCCATTGATTCTTTTCTGTTGAAAAAAATTGTAAACAAAACTCTGATAAAAATTTTCTGAATAATGTCAATTAGTACTAGGAAAAATGATTATGTATGGCTCATTGGATATCCGAACGAAGAAATTAAAGGTGCTCGTTTACCATCAGGAAGAGATGTAATGCAAAACTTCATTTATTTTCATCGTATCAAGAAGCACACCATAAAGGACAGTACGGTTCTAGTTTATAACCAAATTTTACCATTTTGGGAAAAATCAAGACTGCCAACAAGGCAAAAACAACATGTATTAAGAAAGATCAAGGATTTGTATGAAAAGCAGACAAACTTAATGAAACATCGAAACAGAAACAACGCAAGAGATCAGGTAAATCAGAAGCTATATTCCGAATGCCTTGATAAATTGTTTGATATAAGCCATAACAACTCAGAACAACTCATTAAAAGCCATGAGGATAGGCAGTTCCTCAAGTTACAACAGGAATCCAGAGGAGGATGTATTGGTGCTTTAGATAAAAAATTGACTCTCCGAGAAAAAAGAGCAGCAGAACTATTAGAAAAGATTGCTAAACGAAAAGAAGTGCCATCCATAGCAGTTAATAAGCCAACTACTTTATCAGCAGCATCCTCTTTTATAGAAATAGGTGATGATTTGCCCATGGAAATAGTTTTGGAACCGAAGACTGCAGAAATAAAAGATGATGAATATATCCCCAAAACTCCACGAACACTCAAGCGTAAATCAGCAGTCACCGATAAAGTTGCTGCTGTATTGGATAGAAGTAACTTAAGTATTCGAACATCAACGATGGTAATGGCAAAATGGTAAATGATAAAGCATTGAAATCAATAAAACTATCCAAAAGTACCGTTCATCGAGAACGTCAGCATTTCCGTCGTGTGGCTTCTGAGGAAATAAAATCAAAATTTAAAGCATCAGTATCTGTAGTTCATTGGGATGAAAAATTACTACCTGACTTATCAATGAATGAAACTGGTCAGGTGGCTCGTTTACCTGTAATACTCTCATCGCTACTCAATGGAGATACAAAACTTCTCGGTGTTCCTGCATTGCCATCAGGAACTGGTAAAGAAATTGTTAAGGCTGTTTTTCAGCAATTGCAGTCATGGAAGTGCGAATCTTTCGTTGTAGGAATGTGTTTCGATACAACATCAGTGAATACTGGAAAATTTATTGGCGCATGCAGTCTTCTTGAAAAATAAATGGGCCGAAATCTTCTGTGGATGGCCTGTCGACATCATATGTGTGAAATATTGCTCTCAGATGTGTTTAATGTATGTTTGGGACCATCAACTGGGCCTGACATAATTTCAAGAGGTTCAGAGCAAAATGGCCCCAATTTAACCACCATCAACCGAAACACCAAAAAACAGCCGTAGTCTCAGCATCTGATAGTCTGAAAGCATTTATTGCGGAACAGCTACAAGTAGCTTCAGAGCATCTACCTAGAGATGACTACAGAGAATTTCTGAACCTTTCTGCCTTGATGGTTGGTATGGATATTAAAGCACCTATTCGGAAACCAGGTGCTCTTCATAGAGCCCGTTGGATGGGCAAGGCAATTTATTCTTTGAAAATGGAACTCTTATTTGACGGAAATGAGTCTGTAATGGGATTAACACCTAAGGAGTTTCAAGGTTTACAACGATTCAACCGTTTTGTTGTACTTGTGTACATACAATCATGGTTTACATGCCGATCCCCTGTCGACGCACCTGCAAATGACATATTACTGATTCAAAGACTGGAGAAGTACGAAGACATTCAAATTCGTACAGTAGGCCTAAATATGATGTTGCGTCATTCATGGTATCTAAGTGAAGAACTCTCAACACTTTGCCTATTTTCAAAACTTCTTAGTGACGAGGAGAAATCTATAATCGTGTCAACCATCTCAAACAAAAAAACTGCACATCTGTTAGGAAAACTTCCTAAAGAATATGTAAATTTGAAAATTTCGCGTACCTTTTTTCAAACAATTGGAATTAGTGACAGTTTCATAGAAAAACCAGTAAAACAATGGCCAGAACTGCCATCATATAAAGAAGCAGAAACACTTGTTAAAAAGTTACCATGCGTAAATGACTGTGCTGAACGCGGTATTTCATTAATTCAGAATTTTAATAAAACAACAAAAAATGAAGAACAAAAACAATTTTTGTTGCAAATCGTCGAAATGCATCGAAAAAAGTTTCCACAGTGCAATCGCGAAAATCTTTTCAAAATGTAGTCATTTCTTTTGTATTATTTGTTCATTTAATGCTTTTATTTTTTAACTTTTCAATAATAATTTATACTGTGCAATATATTGTTCTCAAACATGCTAGTCTTATATAAATAAAAATGTTTTCAAAAGTTTTATGATGTCACAATTAGTCATTTTATCTTTAAAGTTAAATATATTATTCAATTTTTGTCATAATCGGAAAAATTCCGACATCTTTGACGGACCTCTAAAAACAAGGATTATTTATACAATGATTACAATTAAGGTATTTGTGTATGCATAAAACATTTCATTTAATGTTATGGAATATTTTTAAATGATGTAAATGGTATTAGTAGACCTAAACTCTTATTTTATGTGAAATTTTGCTAAATTTCGGACATTTTTTCAAAATTCAACACTCTTGGGGGACCTCTAAATATTTTCATAAAGTTTTAAAATTTTAACTGTGGTTTTATGTTCACCAAAGGAAACTTTTTAGAGGGTGAGACTTGAAACTTTTAAAAGTTGCGTTTTTTTTTTAGGGACACCCTAACCCCGGAGTGTGAAATGAAATAAAATGAAAATGAAAAGAAGTATGAGGGGCCAAAGATATAATAATATTCAGATGTATATTATGCGAATAACATTCGCTTACAGGTATCTTATTATTTGTACTGCTGTTCCAAGTGCTTTATACATACTCGGTATCTTTTGTAGTCGGCCACTTTGGCAAGTCCTGCTACTCAGTAAATATCGAGTACAGTACAGTCTTGAAAATTTGAGATAATTGGGACTCATGCTTCCCCGGATTTTGCTGAAACTCTTGATTTTCAAGAAAAATCTTATTAATTGAAATTTTACAATATTTGTGCAATATGTAAGGATGTGCCCTTCTAAGTTCATTATCTAAATAAAACGAAGTAGTGTTTACTATACTAGTTACGGATTCCGGACTGTTGTGCCGTGGTCTGAATGGCTTTAATCCATACGTTTCGATCGCAACTGCGGCGGTCATCTTCAGTGGGTGTCGTTGATTAATTTGAATATTTACTCCGGCCGTACAAGCCTTCATTCTTACGAAGTAGTGTTTGTTTGTTTTGTAAAAAATAATGGTGAAATAACGTTGCAAGCTTCAGGGGACCAAAATTTTGTCCTTGTTAGGGGAATTAATTCTGTTGTAATGGAATTCAAGCAATTTGATAGAAATTAAATTGGAGCTGGGTTTGGTTTCTTTAAAGCGTATAATGTAGTATCGAGTGTCATCATGCCCGGATACTCATTAAGTATGACACTATTTAGTACTTGTAATAATTGAATCGGTGAGTGCAAAAACAACATCAGTCACAAAAATTCGAAAAATCGCTTTTTGTGGAAACAAGCTATGGGAAGCAAGATGCGTGTTGAGGTCAAAAATCACGTCAGTCAGGTTACAAATTCGAAAGATACGGGGCCTGTTATTTGAACGTTGACCGTAGAAGTAATGCTAGAGCTGAGACGTTTTTCCTCTCTCCTGAACAATTTGAAGTTCTTGACTGATGTTGTTTATGCACTCACCGATTCAATTACAGGTTTGCCAACCTTTCTCTGGGTGATTCAGGAGCACAGAGAAAAAACTTCTGGAGCTTTACCAAATCCTTCAGGAGCAAAGCGGTGAAATGTTAAAAGCTACATGGTTGATGTAGAATATTTATTTATGTATTAAAATATGAATGGAACTTACATGAAAATTACAAAGCTATTCCAAAAGTTCCAGAGCAGTTGGCAACCCTGTAATTAAACAAACCACTGCATTTTGCTCTATAAATTTAGTACTTTATATTAAACAAGCAAATACATTTTTGCTCTGTATAAAATCTAGACAATCTTTAATTCTGGACTATCACTTTTTTTTTTCCAGATCAGCCAAAAGTTTTACTTGCGTTATGGTTTTCCCATCAGTGTATGGTGCCCTAGATTGTACCCTCATCGAAATTAATAGTCCTGGAGGGACCTATCCGGAGACTTTCAGAAGTCAAAAAAGAAAATTTGCATTAAATGTGCAAACACTCAGCGATGCTGATCTTCAAATTAGAAATATTGTTACTCGGTGGCCAGACCAGTACCCACGACAGCAGTATTTTTAATAATTCTTACTTAAGAGCACATTTGGGGACGCAAGTTCCTCCCAACTATCATGTTTTGGGAGATGCTGGCTACCCACTTAGATCATATCTTATGACTCCATTTTCGAATCCTTCAACTGAACCTCAAAAAAGGTATGTTATACTCTCGTTAATTTTCTTTATGAACTGCTAAGATGATCTTAACTAAATACCTTTGTGCTTGAAAGGTAAAATATGAAATAACAGCGTTTAATTGTACCAAATTGCAAGTAACTCTTTTTTCAATGTCAAAGATAAAATTCTTCATTGAAAAATGTGTTCCTTGTAATACACAATGGAGGTAGATGGCATGCTGCGAATCTTTCAAAGGTCGGTAAAAGACCACGATGTCAAGTATTCCGAGTACATAAGGAGATGGGGATTCGAAGACATTCAGCGCCATTAAAGATGCAATGCCATATGGAGATCTTGTTACCGTCCAAAAGATTGAATGTGTGGGACACATTCAGAAGAGAATGGGAACAAGACTCAGGAAATACAAGGCTTTATCCGGCAAAAAGAAGCTAGAAGATGGAAAGACAATTGGCGGGAAAAATCGCCTCACAGATGCCCTAATAAACAAATTAACAGTGTACTATGGAAATGCAATTCGAGGGAATCCAACAAGTATTGAAGACATGCGAGCAGCTATCTGGGCAGTATGGTGTCACACTGGCAGCACAGACGCTAAACCAAACCATTACTTCTGCCCGAAAGCGCCTAATACATGGTACGCTTATAATCGGGCACAGTATGACGACTTAAATTATTGTCATAAGAAAACAGTAGCCCCAGCAGTGATGGAGGCAATAAAGACTATTTTTGCTGATCTGTCCCATCCCAAGTTATTGAGAAAATGCCTTAGAGGTAGAACTCAAAATGCCAATGAATCCCTGAATAATTTAATTTGGAAATACAGCCCCAAAGTTATTGGCAGTGGAAAAATAATCGCCGAAATCGCAACCCATCTTGCCATCACCATCTTCAATGACGGATGAGTAGCATTGCATCTATAATGCAACGTTTAGAATTAAATGTCGACAAGAATACTTGCTCGTCACTCAAGCAGCTGGACAAGGCACGAGTAGCTACAGTCGAAAAGAGAGTACTTACAGCATCCCATGAAGCAAGAAAGGGAAGAAAGTTAAAAAAGCTAAGAGAAAATGAAGCCCATCAATTGGAAGAAGGAGATTCATACGTTGCTGGTGGATTTTAGGCAAGAAAAAAAAAATTAAAAAAATTTTGGTAATTTTGTGTTCGGGATGCGTTGTTTTGTTTCGATAAGGCGAGGTTTTATACAGATGGGTTGAATAATGTCACATATAGATAGCTAAAAATTTGTCTATATTCTATATGTAGTTATCATTACCAAAAGCACAAAATATTTTAATTAATATTGATAAAAGTTTTCAAATTTTGATTTCTGTACCATTTCGAACTTTTTTTACAGTAATTTTACGTTCTGCGGTATATTCTTTTATCCTCAAAAAACAAATATGTAATTAAGATATTCTTTTGAAATTGTGTGTTTTAAGTGCATGTCTGTTTAAATTTGGTTCATACAAAAGCATAAGTCAGTACAACTATGTTTTCTTACATATAAGTGAAACTTCAACTTCAAATGCGTTTTTCTCAGTTCCAATATTTTAACCCGCGCGCAGGATATTTTAAAAAATAATTAAATCAGAGCTCCAAAAATTTTTGTATGTGTCAAAGGAACCTCTATCTAGCAGGGAAAGAAATTGTTCAACTGCTATGAGTAATAGAATTTTTTTTAAAAAATTTAAAAAATTTAATTTTTTGCAAAAAAAAGTCTTTAATTTTAATAAATTAAAAATATTTTTCAATATTTTATAACCTGTAAATGTGCTTTGAGTCTTAGAAGTAATGTCATACTTTGTTGAAAAGCTTGTTTCAAGTTTCTATAACCATTATTTTGGTTTCAGCACTGTGCGACGTAGAGTTCCCAGTGCAACATGTGCATCCATTTTCAATGTTTTCACCATCACTAATTTTTTTCCCCCTCTACTTTCAAAATTTCTGACAAGTGTTTCATAAAAAGCAAGTTTTCACAATGTTGCTGCCAAAATTTTGAAAAGAAAAGATGATTATTAAGCAAGTTATGAGAGTTCGAAGTAATGTCTATTTTTCACGCTCGAAGACTGCGTCAAGACTACCTAGACTCCTTAATGCTTTTACTTGTGTTTAATATCTGATTGCAAATAAGTAGAAATTTCTTGCGGTCGTATGATATGTTTCCAAATACAGTTGCCCTTCCATATATATATTGAAAAAATCTCTGTACATCAAATTTAGATTTTTACATAATTGGACGTTTCATTCTATTTTTGACCAATTCAGGGAAAAGGGGCAGACAGACAAAGCGAGAAACATATGCGTTTTAAAACTAATTAACCAAAGCCATTTTTGTTTTTATAATGCAACTTGTCCCGTTAACAAAATTAGTAAAGCCATTTTGTTGAAGAAAGCGACCATATGCATTCAATGTGTTCTGAAATTGTAACTTAAACTTGTTCACCATTGTTGAATGGATATAAATTGGCAATGGAAAAACAGGGGATTGTTTTTTCCTAGCATGCATTCATTTTTGCTTATTACTTAGTTTTTTCACTTTTAGATTCCAAGGGCTCCAGAATCTTCTACTGGGGAGGCAATTGCCCTGATAAACTTAGAGGCTGGACCTTCGACACAGGCCCAATTAGATTTTACAAGCCCGGTCCATGCACAACATCGGCAGGATGTCCTGGTAGGGACGCTTCGTGCCAATCCTCTACCAGGACAGCAGCAGCGCAAGCGGGCCAGAGGGTTGATCATTCCAGCACCTGCTGCAAAGCAGTTGCTGGATTCGCAGTCCAAATTTAGCTCATTGGTCGATAAGTATAATGCAACCAGGTTGGCTTTAGAAGAGGAAAAATTGCAATTAAAAAGCAAAAAAATTGAACTGCTTGAAGCCCAAAATGAAATCATGCAGCAGCAGCTGGAAGTCCACAAGGCCATTCTGATGGCAATTGGAAAATTTGAATAAAATGTTTATTTATTTTTTTTTTTTTGAAATAATTGCTCATTCTTAGAGTACTGTTACAAATTTTTTATTATTTTTTCTCCAGATAATTTTTGGGAATTTACTGATGTATTGTTCAAAGTTAAGAAATTAATAAGCTCTGTTATATCTATACCTCAGAACCAAACTAGTGTAAGTCAATTTTTAAGAGAGAGCAAAAACAAATTGTAAGATGCATGCAAAAGATGATGGAACTTTTACCCTTTTCTTGAATATAATGTTCTGATGGGTGGGTGCGGAGTAAGATTCTTTGTACTATGTTGTAAATGCAAATGAAAACCCCCATTTTTGAACGTGCTCTCTTCTGCCTCTGAGATATAGACATGTCGTTGCTATATGTTTATTAGAGCAAAAAGCGACAAATTATAAAATTTGTCCTTTCTCTTTGCAAGTCTTTTGAAAAAGTTTAAAGGAAGTAAACACCCATATTGGTTAAAATCAGTATCCGCCAAAGTGGGCCCACCCCGAAAAGTGGGCCCACATGAAAAAACCTGGGTGTTTCAAAAGTGGGTCTTTTCAAAATTTACTGCATATTAAAAACGTTTGTTTTAGAAACTAAGTAAATTACAACTTAATAAATTGTCAACTTATGTATTAGAAATTAAGACTCCATATGAATTTCTTTGATGAACTAGCAGGGTCTTTTTTAACAGCTGCTTAAAGTAAAGTTGCGAAGTGAGAAAGTTATTTTAAAATAATCACATGAAATTAGTGAAAACTTGTCAACCTGCATGATGACTGCACCTTATTTCTTAAACGGAAACCATCGACACCTGAATAATAGCATATTCTCCTAGTATTATAATGAAAATTTATTGGATGACTTAATCTAATTGCTAACCAAATTTTTATTTAAAACTTCTCGCATCGAGAAATTCAAAAATACTCGGTATTATTCATGTTTTATTATTTAAGCTGCCCCTTTATGGTAAAACTGTGTCATAAGTTGTGGGAACAAACTGTAAAAAATATATTATTTTCTACATAGTATTTAGGTATTACAGGAATGAAAGTTCTGAGTAATGCGTCATTCCAGTTTGTCAGGAAGTGGCCTAAAGGTATTGGATATTAGCAGAGGGGAATACTGGAATAGCGCAACATCGGGGTGGATACTCAAAAGGCCACGGCATCGTTGACAACTGCAGAAAAGAAGTCATTTTATCTGGGTGGAAGATCATTTTATCTGGAGTGTACCAAAACGTTACTAAAAACCTTGCCACTGCATTACATCCAGTGATGAAAATGGAGAAGACGTCTATCAAGTCTAATTACGTATTTGACATCTAATACTGCAATGTTAAACGATGAAGAGGTTTCTTCGTTGAAAGGTAAATGGCTACGTATTCAAGCCGAACCGGAAGAGTGAAGAGAATCCAATAATCCAACGAATGCGAAAAATACAGTGCTATCGATGTATATTGGGCGAAATATTTTAATAAAAGGGACAATACGGGTAATATAAAATATTCTCTTGTTACAAAGCTCTTTGAAGCATTGCTATGTGTGCCTCATGACAGTGCTGATATTGAAAGGAGCTTCAGTATGAACAAGAGAATACTTGACAATAGAGGGACTCTGAACTGTCATAGTGTCAACGGGTTGCGGCAGGTCAAGTACCATATAACAAGAATTGGTGAGCTGCAGAAATTGAAAATTAATAAAGATATTCTGAAAGTTGCACGTGCAGCGGACAGAAACTATACAACAAGAATTGAGAAGAAAACAGAGTGAGAAACGCTGTCGCGAAACTGAAAACTCAGGCACACAGTTGAAAGAGGCTGAGGAGAAGATTTAAAAAAAAAAAATTAAAGGCTTTCTAAGCACTTTTGGCCAGTGCGGAGAAAAATATCCAAGATGGAATTGCAAAAAAAGATTTGGCTATCATAGAAGGTGGCCAAATTCAGGATTTCTGCAAATTTAGCCGAACTGGAAAATGTTCAAACCCAACTGGCTAGTAGTCCGCCTAAAAAACTTAAGAAGGACTTTTGTTGTCTACCTTGTTTTCATTCAATTTAATAATAAGTCACTGCAACTGAGCTATTTTCCAATAAATTTCATTTTGTTATGTTTAAATTTATGGAGAAAATATATGTAAAATACTGCTGATCCACATTAAAAAAACCTTTGTCAACTAGTATTTCGAGTTTTATTGAACCTACTAGCTTAATACCCGGCGTTGCCCGGGTGCTTATTAATACCAACATAGAATTCAGGGAAAAAAAGTTTGAAAGAGTTCTATTCATATGGGTATAAAATAATTTGCATCAATCAGTCTCTTAGGTACAAACTTTGAAGAAAACTAAAATATTACAGAAAGTTAAACGTTTACAGAAAAATAGTCTTATCAAAAGGTGAAAATTAAAGAGAAATGTTGTCTGTGCTTTGCCGCGTCCACTGGCATGAAATATATGCACATGGAAGTGAAAAAATTGCATCAATTTCACCCGCCAAATTTAAAATTATAACTTTTCTCCATTAATTGTTCCCACCTACAAAGTAAAAATTATTATAACTCAGAAATAAATCTATCTCTCGTTCTGAAGGCTTATCTGTATTACAGACGCAACTGTCGTCGCATTGCAAATTTGAAATTCAAATCCGTGGTTCTTTTTATAAAGTCCACATGAATTATGATTGTTTTTTACTTATTTCAATGCTAAAAGGAAATAGGTGAGCTTTAAGTTGAAAATTCATTACTTTAATCGTAATCATTGTTGGAAAATACTCATATTTAAAAATCTTAAATTTCATCAATTTGAATGCTAAAAGGCCTATCTCGATTACAATATAAATAGGCTAGATTCCTATAAAAGGGTCAGTTTTTGACAAAAAATTTAAATTTGAGCTTTTTAGATTTTTTAAAATTTCAAGACCCCCGCCTATGAGAATTCTAGGGCATCAAGGAACCTCTGTGTCAAGTTTGATGAAAATCTGACGCAAACTGTGGATTTGTATAGAGAACAAGTATATATACATATACTATAAGTGTTAAGCTTTTAAAAAATTCTTAGTTAAAGTGAAAATATTTGAATTATCATAAATGTGTACATGGTATCTTTTCCGGGCCTGCTCCCAAACACAATTCTACTGCTCCCAGATGGAATTTTTCCTGCTTCGGAAGCTGCTCCCAAACAACACTTAGCCACTTGCACACCTGTAATTTAAAAACTCAATTTCCACTCTACGCGACAGCAGTCTTCTGAAGAAAGGTGGTTTTTCACCAGCTGAAGTGCCTTGGAAAAAATAGTATTCCAGATTTCCCTCACCCAGAAAGTGTGGGACATAAAAATTGCTATGTTTCTTAGAAATCTTTGGAGCAGTCTCTGACTGGGAAGGGCATTGACAGTAATATCCAAACGCAGATAATGTGTGAGACAGAAAGATGGAAAGCAAATCTTAAAAGAATTATTGATGTGACACTTCATCTCGCTTCTCGAGGTCAACCCTTTAAAGGAGACAACTTCCACATAGAGGATGTGAGAAACGGAAATTTTTTAGGATGCATGGAATTAATTAGCCATTATGATGAAATCACAAGAGATCTTAACAAAATTGATTTGGAACAGGAAAGCGGAACAAACAAAAAACATACTCATTACTTGTCATTGCAGAGTCAAAATGAGTTTGTTTCTTTGTGTGGTGATCAAATTTTGAAGTTAGTTATTGCAGCGGTTTGGGCATTCTAAGATTTCGTGTCGTGGTACCGACACATGTGCCAGATGTGGCAGAACCTGGCCATGATAGTGTACAGTGCACGAAAGACTTTAAATGTGTCAACTGCAAGGGAGATCATCCATCCTATTCGAGAAAATGTTCTAAATGGCTCCTAGAAAAGGAAATACAGGTAATTAAAACGACTCAAAAAATATCGTATCCTGAAGTAAGGAAAATAGTAGATTCCCGTACACCCACCGCAGGAATTTCTTACGCTGCTGCCGTCAAAAAAAGTTTTCAAAACTTCAAGCACCCAAACAGATGCGCAAACAAACACTATTAAGCCAGGCCTCTCACCTAAACAAAACATACAGTCTACTAGTTCAAATTCTTTTCAAAATACAATTATAAATAGCAAGCCACAAACAGAGAAACATATCGTAAACACGCCTAATGCTGTAATAACTATAAATAAGAATACGCAAAATTTTAAAAAAAACTATAGAAAAAAAGAAACTGATTAAATCACGGGCAAAAGATGGGGTTTCCTCAAAACAGAGGCCCCCAATTTTTTATGGTTTTAAAAAAGAGGACTTCTTGTACTCTAACAAGAAAACAAAGCTCATTAAATCTTCTCTTGAGGAAGTTGTTCCCCTTCACGATGAAGTTAATGATATAGCATTTGAAGAACTCCCGCCATCCGACGATGAAGGGTGGATGGACCCCTCTGCCTAATACGCCGCTTTTTAGCTTGGCCGTTCTTCCTAATTTTTCTTATTATGGTCCTGAGCATTCTTTCGTGGAATTGTCAGAGTTAAGGGCCATTTACACTATGTCCGAACGACACGTCCGTCACGATTTTTCTTCAGCAGAAACCAGTTTTCGATCAACGTTGCCATGACAGCAGGCCGTCACAATCGGAACCCGTCGCCATACGACGAAAGTAGATATTTGTCGTGACGGTCGTACGTCCAGCATACAAGCAACCAATCAGAGCTGAGTACAAGCGCCATCTTGCTTCAAAGCACACGAAAAACATAAGCACATGGAAAACATGGAACATTTTGACAATCCGGAAAATTTCAAAGACTTCAGCGAAGCGCTAGTCTTTGAGATCAGAAAGTTCCCCTGGCTCTTTGACACGTCCAGGAATGACTACAAGGACGTTGTTAAACGCAGCAATGCCTGGGCCAGTGTTGCAAAGAATCTTAACGTTGATGGTAAGTGCACTTTCTTCAATGAAATAATTTTCACTAATTTTGTACTTCATTTGCAACAAAAGTAGTCATCATATTTCTACCACCCACTTTTTGTATCTTTGCTGGGTTTTTGTTCTGTTTAGCGGAATAAATAAATCTTTTATAGTTGTCTTTTTTACCTAATCATAATGTCTAATTGCATTATATTTAGTAGATCAAATTTTCAACAAGATCTTAGAGACTGCAAAAATAAATGTAGGATAATTGGTTCAATACTCGTAGGAAACAATCGATTATTGTACCGCTTGAAATATTCAAGCAGCTTCTTTGATATGATTGACAGTACCAAACCTTAATTCCACAAGAGTGAGAGAAAGCAATTCATAAATTGAAAATCATTGACCAGAATTTTTGCCATGTTTTTTTAACCTTTACAATTGATTTTACATTTACTTTCTTCATCAAATCTAATTTCTAACTTTTGCTTGCCAAGCAGCATTTTTGACATTTGGGGGGAAAACTAATTTTCATTCATATATGTCGCACTTTCAAGTTTTAACCTTTGATACATTTGTATTTCTGTACTTAGTCTGGGAATCACGTAGCTAAAAAAATCAAAAAGTTCTGTATCAGAACTGCTGCTGCTCACCATATAAAGAAAAATGCCCACCCCTGGGTTGTAGGGCCCTGGTTCTGACATTCTTATTTCTTTACAGAAACCGACGCGAAGACAAGGTGGACCAATATGAGGGACTAATATATTTAAAAAAAAAATGGAACATACAAGCCCAGCGGCACTGGTGCCAAAACAGGCCGTAAAAAAATATGGAAATATTATCGACTGATGGAATCAACCTTGGAGGTCTTCACACCTTCACCATCAGAGAGGTAACGCTTTCATTTATAAAGATATTTCTTGCAATATGGTGATATAGTTAACTTTTAAATTTCTATTTTTGAGCTGTAGTCTTCAGTACCGTCAAATTACTCAGTGCTGTTGCTCTGAGCCAACAATAGATCGCCGGCCTGAAGTAACATTGCTGTTATTGTTTTCAGTTTTCCAATACAATTATGTCATTGTTTATATGAAGAAGCGATATGTTGACTGTAATGACTGAACTCACGATCCTCCGCTACCTATTTTGGATAAGTAAACAGCAAAATGGGTGCCAGTAAGATACTAAAGCTAAACCGCAGAGAGTTGATGCGCTTGACGTCATTATTGAACAGGGTGCCAATGGCATATGTTATCACATAAGCCAACTCTCTGCGGTTTAGCTATAGTGTTCACAATAGTGCAAAAAAAAATCAATAATACTTGCATACATTTAAAGTTTTTTGTTGAAAAATATAACTGAATGCAAATGTACGTAAAAACTAGTAAACTATTACCCAGTATCGGAAAATGAACTACTTGTACGCATACGTATGGAAATCAGGCACAGCTTCGCAAATAGTCAACTTGTTCTTTTTTTCTAAAAGAAAGGCACATTGTGTATTTTAATCACATTTCTGGATACGAAATAGTTTAGTGTACTATATTAAAACATAAAAAAAATGTTACAGAGCAAATTACACTTTTTTAAAAGCATTCGGCCAAAAAAAAAAAAAACTACTAAGAGAATGAGAAAATATTTTTAACAATGCTTTCTGAAGATCAGAGCTCTGTATCTTAGCTTTTGAAACAGCAATCTTTCTATTAGAAACATCATTTCACTCTGCTTCTTAAAAAAAAAAAACCCTGAATTGATGTAAAATTTCCTGATATTTGGGATTTATTTGTTTCTTATTAGTTTTTATTTAACTTCTAATTTAAATTACTCATTTATCCTATTCACCTTGTCTGCAACTATTTAGTTATCTCTCTTTTTTTTTTTAAATCTTGCATTCAAACATACATAAGAACTGATTCAAAAAGGCTTCTTTTTACCTCACTTTCATAAGACCACCTTCTTTCCTGATGCAGAATTTTATTTTCGGGGCTAACTTTGTACAGATATCTTCTAGTAACATTAATAAACCTAACTTCATATAAAATATTCAATAAACATAATGACTGAAAATCGATTTAAAAGAAAAACTTACAATATTCACTGACAAACATATTTTTTTAAGTATTCAGCTGAAGCCGAATATTCGTTTCATCCCCATTTGGTAGTTACTTTATTAAATTTTTCAATTGATCCTTTATAGGCCTGTAGGAAACTTAGAGGACTCGGCTGAAGTTTCTGTAGCCGGTAACCATGAGGCAACTAGTACCCACGATTCAGGTGAATGCCTTTAAATATTTCAAAACATTTCGAGTGTTGAAAGCTTTGTTTGAGTATATTAATTTAGGAAATTTTATTTTCAACAGGGTCACGTAAAACATCATTTGATGAGGAATCCTTCGAAAATTCATTGAAGCAAAGTGTTGACAGTATTGCCGAGGGCAATGAACATGGTAAGTTCTTTGAAAGCTAGATAATCATAGCAGCGTAATACTGACTATTTTTTTTTTATATATATTTTGTATGTCTTGAATTTTTGTATTATGTGCTACCGATAATTTGCTCAGTTTCTGAAGATTTTAAAAACATATACATTTGATTTAATAAAAATGGCACCTTCACTATTTTATTGCTGAGAAAGTTTTCCTAGGCGTCTTCATGACGCCTAAATTTAAATTCTTTTATCTAACTCTGGTTCTGTTTTTAATTTATAAAATGTCTGCGTTACATTAAATTATATGTACAGCTAATGTTAATGAGATTTCTTAAAAAGCATGGCATTTTCAATTTATATCTTATTCATATATGTGTGTTATTTTTATATTTAGAGAAAACAACAAAGAAGCGCAGGGTGATGAAGCCCAGCCAAGTTCAAAAACCTTCCCCTGTGAACTATCAACAGGAATTGATAAAATGTTTGAGTGCTCCAGAGGCGGTGGACCGAAGCCCGGAGTATTATTACTGCATGTCACTAGTTCCGCGGTTGCAAAATTTACCCACCCTGAGTAGAAGCTGCATGAAATTGGACATATAGGAATTGATAAAATGTTTGAGTGCTCCAGAGGCGGTGGACCGAAGCCCGGAGTATTATTACTGCATGTCACTAGTTCCGCGGTTGCAAAATTTACCCAACCTGAGTAGAAGCTGCATGAAATTGGACATACAGGAATTGATAAAATGTTTGAGTGCTCCAGAGGCGGTGGACCGAAGCCCGAAGTATTATTACTGCATGTCACTAGTTCCGCGGTTGCAAAATTTACCCAACCTGAGTAGAAGCTGCATGAAATTGGACATACAGGAATTGATAATATGTTTGAGTGCTCCAGAGGCGGTGGACCGAAACCCGGAGTATTATTACTGCATGTCCCTAGTTCCGCGGTTGCAAAATTTACCCAACCTGAGTAGAAGCTGCATGAAATTGGACATTGAGCGGCTGTTTTTTGAAGCAGAAGCCAAGTTGTATGTTTATTTCTCATTCTCATCGCCGTTCGGCGACAGGTTATGATTGTGACTGCCTGCTGTCATGGCAACGTTGATCGAAAACAGGTTTCTGGGGAGAAAAATCGTGACGGACCTGTCGTTCGGACATAGGGCCCGAATCTCCCGTGTATCGAACTGGTCCGCTCACGGACGCGGATTCCCCCTTTTCACTTCGATAGAGGGCAAAAAGCGTAATCTCGGTTCGTGATCACGTGGGTTCGGAGACGGATTTTTCCTTTCGGAAAGGTGTTTGACTCCGCCCTTCTGGAAAACGTCATTTCGATAAATCGATGAGACGAGAACCAATGGCTGCTCAGCGTTTTCTCATCTTTTTATCGCTTCATCGAATGTGCAGAAATAAACAACAACAATTCAGCGTGGTCATTTCTCAACATTCGCCATGGAGGGAGCACGTGCAAAGACGAAGGCCCGCAGTGTGACCAAAAATCAAATGGAAGTTTTGGTTAGTGTTTTTGAAAACAATTCCTTTTTAGCAGAGAACAAGATTAATCAAAACTACCAACCCGCTGACAGAAAACGTCAGTGGGATGAATTGACAGAAACGTTAAACTGTATGGGAGGAGCCAAGAAAGACTGCAAAAAATGGCAAAAGGTAAAGATTATTATTTGTATTATTCTTTATTATTATTATTTTTAAAAATGAACATCAAAAAGAAAAGAAAGCTCTTTTTGCATCATGCATGAGCTATTTTAAGAACATTAATACATTGGGTTATGTTTTTCGGGTTATATTCCAAAGAAAAAATGCTTGTCTAATTACCCTCTTGTTTCATATTTAATATTTTTTTCTTTCTTTTACTTTCATCCGAAAAGAGCATTTAGTAGTTAAACATTTGAAATGTACATACATATGTACATACAATTTAGTTCTATAAGTTTGAAACCTTGATTATTTCTTCTTCAGTGCTGGGCAGATAAAAAAAATGATGTGAGAAAAAAAGCTGCCCGTATTCATCGTCATGAGGGAGGCACTGATGGTGCTCAGCTACAGAGGAGACGCTGTCTCCTCTGGAATTAAGAATAATGAGGATTTTAATGAGGTAAGTAGCTTCGACATTTACAAAAGTACTTTAAGCTTTCTTTTTATGGGGAAATCATTAGTTATATCCAATCTTTCAATTGTTATAATTATAGATTCATCATTGACAAAACAAATGAGGAGGCTTCTTTAGATCCATTTTTTACATTTATTTTTAATAATTTGATACATTTCAACGAGCGACTGAAGTTTATGGGGAGTGACGCCAGAGAAGTGACAAAATCACACATTACCTATAAAAACAGCATCACGCGTTCTTCTCACCAGAACTTCAAGTAAACCGTGATGTCTGCACACAATAAGCATTACATTGTACATACGCATACTTATTTAACGATGAAATATCAAAAGTTATACTTACCAGGGGAAATACTACAGCGACTGGCGCAGTAAGCTTTGAGGCACTTTCAACAAGAACCGATGCAATAATATTCGAATTTTTTTAAAACCTCTTAGCTTGCTTTTAACTTTACTCAGTATTACACTGGTTATTCGCAATCAACATCATTCTTATGCATTTTTTATGCTAAATTTCAGTCTTTGAAGTTCGCCAGGTGGAGGTGACACTGTTGATATGGCCCGTTGAAAAGTGTATTTTTTTTAAATAATAATAAATATTTTTTCAATGTTTACTGATGAAATAGGTTTCTCTGTTAATGTAAGTGTATGATTATGGCAAAAAACATTATGCCACGTTAGCAAAAATTGAGCGTCGAACAGCTATTTTCGTCCATAGAAAAATTGCCATGTTTTTTCCGTTCAAAAAGATAGTGCCTTTTATTTGTTCTTTGCGTTTCATCCTCGGTAACCAAAACCGCTATAACTGAACTGGGGCGACTCCAAAAGAAGTTTTCAGAGTAGGCCATCTTCTCATCTGTGGAAGGAGTGTCGTATTACTTTGTGTGGGAGAAGAGGGCATGTGCAATTATAAATTATCTTTAATGACGTTAAGAGTTTGGATGGGGTTGAAGACTACCCTCCTCAAAATTTTTCGAAAAAATTGATGTTTGGAAAATGCAGCTGTAGGTCACTTTGGTGACATTCTGATAATAAAATAGTGTGGGGTCCAAAATACTTTACATTACATTTCAAAGTTTGTGTCTACTTTAAACACTTATCAATGATGTAAAGGTGTTTGATAACTTTCCAATTTTTTGAAACTTAAGTATAAAAAGCGCAATGTATCTTAAGAATTTGGTGATATTGAGCGAGTAAAAATTAACAGTGGCCTCTGCTTATATGAATCACATTTGCCTTTCCAAGGGCGGATCCAAAAATTTTTTAAGGGAGGGGCGTTTGATTTTTACAGTATTCTTTTTAGCGTTTACTCATTAACAAATATTTATCACACATTTTTGAACTTCAATTCCTAAACATTTCCGGGGAAGAACTCTAAACCTCATCCTCAATATCATCAAAACTCCTCTAATGTTATGTTTTTTGAACTAAACTATCGAAAAGTTACCAATATGTAGTCCCTCAAGGGAGGGGCGATCGCCCCTGTGCCTTTCACCGCTTTGATTCCAACAATTATAAGCTGCATGTTGCTGTTTTTAAAGATTTGATTCACTAAAGCAGCTGATTCAACTAAACATTAATTCAATTATCTAATAGGTTACTTTCATGACATATAGGGAAAGAGTAGGTTTCAAACTTGAAAGTTTAAAAAATTTAATTGTAAGTCACTTTTGAGGCCGTTGGAAAAGATATTGTGTTTGGCATTCATGAAAATTAATTATCAAACGACACTACTTTTGGTTATTATCACGGCTGCAAATGAAAAGAATCATCTGTTCAGCAGTATTTACATCATGGTTTTTTTTGCCAGTATCTAAAGAGTTTTGAATGGCTCTTAATAACTCATAATTTACTTTAAAGCTGTTATATTTTATAATGTGATGGAATATGCTGAACATATTTTTTTTAATCTTATTTTCAGCCAGATTATACTGTGGTGGAACCTGCTCCAGAGGGAGAGGATGGCCTTCCGGAATCGCAAGGAGCCGCCAAAATCCTTGGCACACCTGCACTACCGCCGGCGTACCTACCATCTTCAGCACAGCAGGCCGACACACCACCCAGCATACCAAAAGCTCCGCGTAAGTTTCTCTACATACTTTCATTGATGTTCTTACAGTTAAAAGTTATTAAGTATTACTTTTCAGGTGGGTTGCAAGGGTCTTTAAAAAAGTTATTTATTCTGAGCTACATGTTGAAGGAAGCAGTGCAAGGCGCATATCATAGCTTTTTCAGTATATAACTGCTTTTAGCATAATTTAATTTGAATGCTCAAAGTTTTCAAATTCTCATATCAATAGCAGACCTTTTTTTCAGTTCGTGACACAGTAAAAAATGTGAAATTAGTCTGTAACAAGAAGCAGCATGAGATTTCTCACTGATGTCAACAATAAATCGTGACCCTCGAATGCATAAGAATCAAGAGCTAAATTTTATAAGAATAATGTACAGATTCTGTATTCTAATCTGTAGGCACAAAAAACTAATCATCTTCATAAATACTGTAGGAGAATTGCAACATTTATTTACAACAGTTGTATGGGGCATGAACTTTTTAAATTTCAAGTCTTCCTATTGTATTCTGAAATTGTGTGCAGACCTCCTCAGAATCTGATTTTCACTCCTTTATGGTAACTTGTGTTCAGTGTAGATCAGGTATTTGACCAATACTGAGTGGTTGTTGAAATTTTATACCAATATTCCTTTTCTCAATATGTGGCATTATCCTGATTTTAGTTTTCTTCTCTTTATAGCAAAAAAAAGGAAAAATATTTAGCTGCGAAGACAGCGCCAGCAGCACTGTCAATCATGAAGCAGCAGGCGAAAGCTTTGGAAGAAATTGCCGCAGCAAGCAAAAGGGGAGCTGCTGCAGCAGAAGTCTTGGCTGAAGAAGCCAAGAAACAAACAAGCATTGCCGAAATCCAGGCAGCTTTATTGGCCGACGTTGTGGCAATCTTAAATCGTAAATAATTGTTGTAATCGTAAATAAGTTTTTTGTTTTTTTTTGGAAAAATAAAAGTTCTGATAAAATGTTCTCTATTTGATTATTTAACACCATTTTGGTCATATATTAGTAAATAAAAGATTTAATGAGACTATCATTCAACTAATGGAGGAACATAAAGTAGCTAATTAATTAATTTGGGGATTGAATAAGTAAATTAAACTATTGACTTTGCTCTGCAAGAACTTTACAGAAATCACCCTTAAATGACCCTTCACTCTGATAAATTATCAAAATTATTCATTGTTTCTAATATTTATGGTTTAGCATTGAAGCTTATATTAAGTTTTTTCAGCGACTGTAAAGAGAAGTAACTACTAGGCCATCTCTTTCCCACCAGTACTATTTTTTCCAATGTTCATTATTTTATTAGAACAGCATAATCAAATGATTTTTGAACTGGCAAGCTGCCACTTTTAACTGATAGCTTATCAAAGCCTCTTAATGGAATTATGAATTTTAAATTTTATGATTTACTGCATTATCAAACAATGAACTGAAAAACTGAAGTACCAATTCTGCAGTGAAACCTATGTATGGGCGATTCTCTGTAAACTCGTCATTTTTCACTCGAAATCATGGTTTTCATGGTTTTTTGAAATGTTCGTATAATTATAATACTATTGCTCAGAAAATGAATCTATTACTTTGGTTTGAAAGAGGGCCAATTGAAGTTTATGTTTTTCTGATAAATCATGATAGGGGGTTACTGTGCTAGGTAGCTGTATTTTTGCCCTTTGTAGCGTAATATCTGCAAAACTATTGGAACATAATTAGTTTCAAGACTACCTATAAATTTAGGCAGAAATCGTGGACATAATAACTAATATGTTTCATATTTAAACTAATTGCCATTAATAAAATCACTTCCCAGAGGACTGTTTTCGCAACGATCACGATGCATACTTTCAGCACAAATGTGGCTCTCGAACTAAACAAAGTGGCGTTTCAACACCGTTCACGGCGATTTCGTCAAATTCACACTGATTACTTTAAACTTCATGCCAAAAAGAATTTGCAAAAGTTATAGATTTTTCGTATTACAGCTTTGAATTTGTTGCAGGGGACTGTTCGAAAAAACTCTGGACAGAATTTACATGACAATTTTAAGTTTCAGAAATACGTAATTATACTTTATTTCATAAGAAAAATATAGCTTCATTATTCTATTTTTAGATATTAATTGCCAAATTTATGTAGTGTTAATAGGTTTTTTGAAATACTATCTTTAACAGTTGGACTATGGGATTTGGACAGCCAGGGGACTGTGTTTTTGGTGCTTAGATAATTTCTAGAAAAAAATAAATAAATTGTTATCGCTCCAAATACAATTGGCCCACAAAGTATTAATGCTTTTCTTGTATTAAGAGCGATAATTACTTAATTACACTTTATTATTTCTAAAATACTTGGTGCGGACAGCCAATTACCAGTTTACAGAGAATCGCCCGTATAACACAACTGGCTATTAGGGTAGTCCTAAGTTCGAAGGTGAAACTTTTTTGAGTGCTACTCTCCCATTTGGTTCCAATGTATTAAAGAATAAATCAAGCCAAATTAAAAAAAAAAAAAATCAATATTATAAAAAGGTAGCTCGAGGGCGTACTAACACTTTATTAATTACTAGCTGCCAGGGCAGCAAGATTAGCTTCCTGCGGCATGTTGATGCATAACGTGCCCCTTCTCTAACTTTTACCTGATGTTATATTATTTGGTATAATTTAATGTTCATTAGATTTCAAGACATACCACACACGTGACCCGGCGTTGCACGGGCAATTCGTGCCTTGAAAGTAGTGAGGAAAATTTCAAGAAACTACTCCCCGCCAAGGCGTCTCGCTAACAGGCGCTTTACGCCTTCACTTTTTTCCTGCATCAAAAAAATCATTCGAATTATTGAGATGCTTCGCGCCTTCAAAATGGTGAGGAAAGTTACAGCAAGTTCTGCTCGTTCAAGGGAAAGAAGCAGACATAGATACTCAGTTTTTAATTAAGTAGATGGCTTTTCAACAAATGAATGTTTCAAAATATTACAAGTAGCTAGCGATAAAAATACTACGTAAGAAACCCGCTTATGAGTTTCGTGTTTGATTTAGTTAAGCCTTCATTCAAAATTCTCATTATTATTGTTATTACTGTTTCATAGCAACCAATGAACGTTTTGCAACAATGGATTTCATATTTAATCATTTATTTTGGCTTAATCGCTTTAAATTTGACTACTTATTAATTGATATCTTCGCTAATTAAAATCGTATAATTATATAAATTGAAACTAATGAAGCCTAAAAAATTACCTATCTATCGGTACCTTGTTCGACTTTCAGTTCATTGGCGTTCAGGAGAAAGAAACGTGACATAGATAGATAGTTAGAAAGAAAGATAGATACTCGGTTTTTAATATAAGTAGATAGCTTATTTTGTTAAATTTTGATTGAAATACAGTGTTTAATCTATTGTTCACTCTTTACAGTGTTGGGCAGACCACAAGTCTGAAATCAAAGGCAAAAATCTTGCTCGAAAGAGAAGCAGAAACACAACAGGCGGTGTTCAAGGTGCCAACTGAACATGAAATGCGCGTGTTGGCCTTGATAAGCCAGGACATGGTCGATGGCCTGGAAGTTCAAGAAAGCATGCCTCCACCAGCAGAATTAGTAAGAAATTTTACATGTCTTCTGGTAGCAAGTTTTAAATGTGGGTTGGCATTCAACATACTGTCCAATAGAGATGATTTACGGTTCATTTTTGAGAGCCCGGGCCTGCCCAAGCCCTATAACCCATGTAACTAACACCTAGCCCAAGCCCTATAACTTGTAACCGAGCCCACCCTTGCCCAGATGGATCCCACCGTTGCCTTGGGCTCGGATAATCCGAGCCCAAGTGAAACTTTCTCAAATTAAAAAATGAGCCAACTAGTCTGATACGTTTTAATGAAGTGTTGGTCTCAGCTTTGTTGTTCTTCAACTAAATATGGGCACTTATATTGCAACAGCAATTAGTTCAAATTGTGTGTATTTATTTTTTAAAATGTTCTTCATCAACAAAAGTTCACAAATTTTCTTGAAACGCTCAGATTCAAGTGCATTACTCTAAGCACCTTGCAATATTGTTATGCTTCAGAAATGAAAAAAATAACTAAATCACGGACATCGGAAACGGCAGTTCAAAATTTTGCGGAAACGGCAAATCAAAAATTTTTGGAAAAGGCAGCCCAAAATTTTCGGAAATTTCGGATCACAAACACCCCTGATTAAATCTTCTCACTAAAGAATCTTCTTTTCATCTAATTATCATATTCATTTCCATAAAGACAATATAATATTTGGATTATAAAAAAGTAAACAACGTTTTTCCAGCACGAAATTTGCAATACATGATGACAAGTTATCGGAGAAAAGCTTTTCTCGGATGTCTTGTCATACTGAAGCTATTAAAGCGTCGTACTTGTTTATTTTCAAGTGAAAAGGTATTTCTTCGACTTAATAATATATTGATTAGTTTACTTTAAAGTTTTTTCTTACGTTTTTTAATGATTGTCACAATTATAAAACAGATTAATGTTAGCGTTATGTTCTAATGGACTTAGTTGCAATCAAAAATGTACAGTTTTTTTAATAGAGTAAAATGTATATCATATAATGAAATAAAAACATAAATGAATAAAGAAGGTGTAGCTCTGAAAAAAATTTGATTTAGCATGATCTTTAAACTAAATTGAAACTGGGCTTTTGAAGTTTACTTGTTTTAATGCTTTTACTTGTGTTTAATATCTGATTGCAAATAAGTAGAAATTTCTTGCGATCGTATATGTTTCCAAATACAGTTGAACTTCCATATATATATTGAAAAAATCTCTGTATATCAAATTTAGTTTTTTACATAATTGGACGTTTCATTCTATTTTAAACCAATTCAGGGTAAAGGGGCAGACAAACAACGAGAGAAACATATGAGTTTTAAAACTAAATAACCAAAGTCATTTTTGTTTTTACAATGCAACTTGTCCGGTAACAAAATTAGTAAAGCCATTTTGTTGAAGAAAGCGATCATATGCATTCAATGTGTTCTGAAATTCTAACTTAAACTGTTCACCATTGTTGAATGGATATAAATTGGCAATGGAAAAACAAGGAATTGTTTTTTCCTAGCATGCATTCATTTTTGCTTATTATTTAGTTTTTTCACTTTTAGATTCCAAGGGCTCCAGAATCTTCTACTGGGGAGGCAATTGCCCTGATAAACTTAGAGGCTGGACCTTCGACCCAGGCCCAATCAGTTTTTACAAGCTCGGTCCATGCACAACATCGGCAGGATGTCATGGTAGGGACGCCTCGTGCCAATCCTCTACAAGGACAGCAGGAGCGCAAGCGGGCCAGATGGTTGATCATTCCAGCACCTGCTGCAAAGCAGTTGCTGGATTCGCAGTCCAAATTTAGCTCATCGGTCGATGAGTATAATGCAGCCAGGTTGGCTTTAGAAGAGGAAAAATTGCAATTAAAAAGCAAAAAAATTGAACTGCTTGAAGCCCAAAATGAAATCATGCAGCAGCAGCTGGAAGTCCAAAAGACCATTCTGATGGCAATTGGAAAATTTGAATAAAATGTTTATTGTTTTTGAAATAATTGTTCATTCTTAGAATACTGTCACAATTTTTTTATTATTTTTTCTCCAGATAATTTTTGGGAATTTGCTGATGTATTGTTCAAAGTTAAGAAATTAATAAGCTCTGTTATATCTATACCTCAGAACCAAACCAATGTAAGTCAATTTTTAAGAGAGAGCAAAAACAAATTGTGCGATGCACGCAAAAGATGATGGAATTTTTACCCGTTTCTTTAATATAATGTTCTGATGGGTGGGTGCGGAGTAAGATTCTTTGTACTATGTTGTAATGCAAATGAAAACCCCCATTTTTGAACTTGCTCTCTTCTGACTCTGAGATATAGACAAGTCGTTGCTTTATGTTTGTTAAAGCAAAACGCGACAAATTATAAAATTTGTCGCTTCTCTTTGAAAGTCTTTTGAAAAAGTTTAAAGGAAGTAAACACCCATATTGGTTAAAATCAGTATCCGCCAAAGTGGGCCCAGCCCGAAAAAGCCCACCCGGGTTTTTTCGGGTGGGCCCACAATAAAAAAACCGGGTTTTTCAAAAGTGGGTCTTTTCAAAATTTACTGCATATTAAAAACGTTTGTTTTAGAAACAAAGTAAATTACAGTTATTTTAATCAGCACCAAGTCCAGAAATTGGTATTGATCAAGTTAGTTATGATATTTTGTTTTTTATAATATTTAGTCATATGCAACAGCTGGTCCAGAAAATAGCAGATCTTTCTTTCTATACTACACTGCAAGGTTTCTTGATACTGACGTCGTGACGTCAGCCTATGAAAAACGAGGTAGATAAAACGTCACAGCCTACTTGGCGAATTGGAGGAGATAGCTAACTGCTTGTGAGCTCTTATTGGCTCCGCGCGGCGTGACGTCAAAGTCAACTTAAGTTGCTGTCTTGTATAGACAATTTATTATGTATTAGAAATTAAGACTCCATATGAATTCCTTTGATGAACTAGCAGGGTCTTTTTTAACAGCTGCTTAAAGTTCAAAGGTAAGAAATTAATAAGCTCTGTTATATCTATACCTCAGAACCAAACTAGTGTAAGTCAATTTTTAAGAGAGAGCAAAAACAAATTGTAAGATGCATGCAAAAGATGATGGAACTTTTACCCTTTTCTTGAATATAATGTTCTGATGGGTGGGTGCGGAGTAAGATTCTTTGTACTATGTTGTAAATGCAAATGAAAACCCCCATTTTTGAACGTGCTCTCTTCTGACTCTGAGATATAGACATGTCGTTGCTATATGTTTATTAGAGCAAAAAGCGACAAATTATAAAATTTGTCGCTTCTTTTTGCAAGTCTTTTGAAAAAGTTTAAAGGAAGTAAACACCCATATTGGTTAAAATCAGTATCCGCCAAAGTGGGCCCACCCCGAAAAGTGGGCCCACATGAAAAAACCTGGGTGTTTCAAAAGTAGGTCTTTTCAAAATTTACTGCATATTAAAAACGTTTGTTTTATAAACTAAGTAAATTACAACTTAATAAATTGTCAACTTATGTATTAGAAATTAAGACTCCATGGTCTTTTTTAACAGCTGCTTAAAGTAAAGTTGCGAAGTGAGAAAGTTATTTTAAAATAATCACATGAAATTAGTGAAAACTTGTCAACCTGCATGATGACTGCACCTTATTTCTTAAACGGAAACCATCGACACCTGAATAATAGCATATTCTCCTAGTATTATAATGAAAATTTATTGGATGACTTAATCTAATTGCTAACCAAATTTTTATTTAAAACTTCTCGCATCGAGAAATTCAAAAATACTCGGTATTATTCATGTTTTATTATTTAAGCTGCCCCTTTATGGTAAAACTGTGTCATAAGTTGTGGGAACGAACTGTAAAAAATATATTATATTCTACATAGTATTTAGGTATTACAGGGATGAAAGTTCTGAGTAATGCGTTATTCCAGTTTGTCAGGAAGTGGCCTAAAGGTATTGGATATTAGCAGAGGGGAATACTGGAATAGCGCAACATCGGGCTGGATACTCAAAAAGGCCATGGCATCGTTGACAACTGCAGAAAAGAAGTCATTTTGTCTGGAGTGCACCAAAACGTTACTAAAAACCTTGCCACTGGACAATACGTTATTATACCATCTGCAAGTACTACACCCAGTGATGAAAATGGAGAAGACATCCATCAAGTCTATTACGCATTTGACATCTAATACTGCAATGTTAAACGATGAAGAGGTTTTTTCGTTGAAAGGTGAATGGCTACGTATTCAAGCCGAACCGGAAGAGTCAAGTATCCAATGATCCAACGAATGCGAAAAATACAGTGCTATCGATTCATATTGAGCGAAATATTTTGATAAAAGGGACAATATGGGTAATAAAAAATATCCTCTTGTTACAAAGCTCTTTGAAGCATTGCTATGTCTGCTTCATGGCAGTGCTGATATTGAAAGGAGCTTCAGTACGAACAAGAGAATACTTGACAATAGAGGGACTCTGAACTGTCATAGTGTCAACGGGTTGCGGCAGGTCAAGTACCATATAACAAGAATTGGTGAGCTGCAGAAATTGAAAATTAATAAAGATATTCTGAAAGTTGCACGTGCAGCGGACAGAAACTATACAACAAGAATTGAGAAGAAAACAGAGTGAGAAACGCTGTCGCGAAACTGAAAACTCAGGCACACAGTTGAAAGAGGCTGAGGAGAAGATTAAAAAAAAAAAAATTAAAGGCTTTCTAAGCACTTTTGGCCAGTGCGGAGAAAAATATCCAAGATGGAATTGCAAAAAAAGATTTGGCTATCATAGAAGGTGGCCAAATTCAGGATTTCTGCAATTATCTGCAATAATCTGCCTAAAAAAACTTAAGGACTTTTGTTGTCTACCTTGTCTTCATTCAATTTAATAACAATTTTCACCGCAACTGAGCTATTTTCCAATAAATTTCATGTTGTTATGTTTAAATTTATGGAGAAAATATATCGCACGCCTAGAAGAATACTGTCACAACTCAAAAGTCGAAACTCCGAATGTTCAGAGATGTACCCAGAGCCATGATTTAAAAGTCAAAAAGAAACGTTTATTTTAAAAGCATTATGAAAGCAAATGAGCCGAAATGATCTAACCTAATGTATGATAGACTGCACTATTACTAATTGCTTTAATATATCAATTTCTTTTCCATGTCTTAAATTTTTCTGTTTTTGAGTTGTGACAGTATTCTTCTAAGTGTGCGATATGTAAATACTGCTGGATCCATTAAAAAAAAAAACCTTTGTCAACTAGTATTTCGAGTTTTATTGAACCTATTGTCAATTTTGTTTTGATATTAAATGAATTTTGCGATAACTGTATTCTTTTTCCTGTCTATTAAAATAACTTAGTATTTCAAAACTATAACTGTTAAGCTTTTAAAAAAATGTTTAGTTAAAGTGAAAATATTTAAATTATCATAAATGTGTGCATGGTATCCTTTCCGGGCCTGCTCCCAAACACAATTCTACTGCTCCCAGGTGGAATTTTTCCTGCTTCGGAAGCTGCTCCAAAACCACACTTAGCCACTTGCACACCTGTAATTTAAAAACTCAATTTCCACTCTACGCGACAGCAGTCTTCTGAAGAAAGGTGATTTTTCAGCAGCTGAAGTGCCTTGGAAAAAAATTGTACTCCAGATTTCCCTCACTCAGAAAGTGTAGGACATAAAAATTGCTATGTTTCTTGGAAATCTTTGGAGCAGTCTTTGACTGGGAAGGGCATTGACAGTAATATGCAAACACAGATAATGTGTGAGACAGAAAGATGGAAAGCAAATCTTAAAAGAATTATTAATGTGACACTTCATCTCGCTTCTCGAGGTCAACCCTTTAAAGGAGACAACTCCCACATAGGGGGTGTGAGAAACGGAAATTTTTTAGGATGCATGGAATTAATTAGCCATTATGATGAAATCACAAGTGGACTTCATGGAGAAAAATCCACTGGTGTTTGCTAATAGGCAAACGAATGACTTCACAAACCGGGATAAGAAAGATTTGTGGAAGAAACTCACAGATTCGTTAAACGCGCAAGGAGATTGAGACTACTGATAAATGGATAAAGGTAAGTTTTTCATAATGCTTTTCATTTTAATTCTTGTTCGTTCAGTAGAATACATGACATGCTTTTTCTCATGTATGATTACTTGTTATTACTATCGAACGTTTTATCTTCAGTCGTCAAATGGTAGCGCATGCAAAATACGCTAGGATATTGATGATTTTTTGTTCACTTTGTAAAAACGAAAATATATTTCCGTAAGTGAATCTTTTTACTATAAATGTATTCATGTTGCTTATTTTCATGTTGAATAGCCTTTTTTAAGATGAGAGGCATTCTTTCAATTTTAAGCGCAAAACATATTAAAACCATTTGATAATGTAAAGTGTTTATGGTTTCGTGAAGATAGTAACTGGGTAATTCCATAACAAATCATTATCAGAATACATTTTTTTAATGTTTTAATTTAGCTTAAAATATGATAAGAGCTGTTATTTGAAGAATGAAATATAGTTTCATTCTGGATAATAAATAAACTATGAAATTTACTAACTTAGTCCATTTTTTTTTAAATAAATGCTGAAAGGATCTTTCGAAATTCCATCACGTTAAATGATAGCCAATTACTTTATAAGGTCGGCTACTCTAACCTATTTTTTATGTTGCTTACACCTCATATTTTTAAGATATGCATTAGTCAAAAAACATAATTGCTTCCACATCTCAAAATCTCATCCCGTCAAACATCAAAATCTCATCCCGTCAAACATGGAATTGCTCAACTACAAATCAATAAATTACAACATATTTATTTACCTTTTTTTTCAATTTATGCTTACACTCAAGTACAGCGAGTTTAAATTTGTTATTCAAAAACATTGATTCATGATTTATCATTTAAAACTAGGATGTTATCAAACTTTTCTCTGCCTAGAGCCCCCCTCTCCCTCCCACAGAAAGAGCCTCCTTATAAATTTAATGCGATATTTAATACCCTTGAAGGATGTTAGGTTTCTGCGTTCTTCAGTTTAAAAACTGCGTTATACATTTTAGTGCAGCGGGCATTTCGTGCCAAATTTGGAAATAAAGCCCCAACTAAAAAAAGGACTAATGGACAAGAAAAAAATATTGTGTAAAAAATATTATTTTTACATTATGGAAAGTAAAATCGTCCCTTAAAAGTTGCGACAGACCCCAGAGGGTACATGCATCGAGAGTTCCTAAAAGAAATGAGGGACAAAATGAACAATCAGCCAGCAGTGACCTGCAACCAATGTCCTCTTTTGCAGGCCAAATTAGACTATTTGGTAAAGGACAACCTCTTGAAAGAGAAAAATAACAGTGAACTTAAATCTTCTCTGGAAGAACTGAAAGTAAAATACAGGAAAAAAAAACCCTGTACAAAGAATTTAAAAAAAAAAAAGAAAAATCTTTAAACACCTCTAGGACCGAGTTCCCTCAGAACCTCACACCGGTGGGTCCGGGTCTCTCGGTGGACTCATACAAATTGAGTCTATGCAGAGTAGGAAGCTACTCTAAGTTCACCGGGATGTGGTCTTCGGCCCAGAGGTGCGGGGAACCAGCGTACTGAAGGGCATATCAGGGTGCAGTAAAGGGAGCACTCTGCACCCTGAATATGTCCGTGACATTCAAGCCTATATTGCAAAAAAAGCCGATGGGAGAGCCGATGGACCTAGTAAGGCACGCTGTTCGCCAAAAGTTAAATGTGTGCCATGAGGCGTACAAAAACAAACTTGCAAAGGAATAAATAAAATTTTTATACATTTCTGGATTGATGTGTTTGTCATTGTTTCATAATAGTCTTAAAGTTATAGTCTTAAAGTTAATCTTAAGGCTATAGTACACACCTAAAACAGTAAAAATCGCTCAAAAACTCGATTTTTTAATTTCGAATTTTTTTTATGCAATTGAAGGTACTCTATCGTGTACAAAAAAAAATTCATATTTTAGCAATTTTGGATGAAATACAAGCTAGTTTCGTTTTCCAACTGTCGGGCCACGCCCCTTTGTTTACATTTTGTCAGGTTGTCAGAACTGTCAAATTTTTAGTACTTTTTATGCCACTTGTTTTGATCACTTTTATTACGAGGGAAATTTAGCTGAAATAATATTTTAACATTATTTCATTTAGTGGCAACTACTTTTAACTGTAACCGTATCTACAGCGAATGCTTCTTTACAGCCAACCTTTGATTTTTCTCAGCGTTTGTTAGTCAACTTCTCCTTTCTTTCAGCGTTTATTCTGAACGTAAAAGCTCTTTTTAGTGTTAAACTAGCTTTTTTTCCAAAACATTTTATGATGGATTTGATTACACCCAGATGGAAAGAGCCGAAGGCTTGTCCTACCAAAAGAAAGAAGCAGTTGCTTCAAAATTTGCAAAAGCCGTTCCAAGCCTGCAAACAACTGTACTTCTGACATTTCAAACTCCAATGACTTGCCTGATGATAATCTTTTGATAGAAAGTCCTGAAGCAAGTTATGTGTTTACCCATAATGAATTATGGAAGCAATTATTGCAAAATGTTCCTTGCAAAACTTGTGGAACTGAGTCCCAAACTGTGAAGCAGCACCTATCTCTTGGTTATTCTACAAAATTGGAACTTTTGTGTCAACAGTGTGATGAGCATTATGGCTATGCCTTCTCAAGTGTAAGAGAGGAGAACAGTTCTTTTGAGTTCAACAATAAGCTAGTTAGTGCATTCCTAGCTATTGGAAGAGGTCACGCGTCTATGGAAACTTTCTCTTCCATTTTGTCCGGCTCTCTCGGTGGACTCCTACAAATTGAGTCTATGCATAGTAGGAAGCTACTCTAAGATTACCGGGGATCTCCTGCATGTGGTCTTCGGCCTAGAGGTGCCGGGAACCAGCGTACTGAAGGGCATATCAGGGTGCAGTAAAGGGAGCACTCTGCACCCTGAATATGTCCGTGACATTCAAGCCTATGTCGCAAAAAAATATAGCGTGCCGATGGACCTGGTTAGGCACGCTGTTCGCCAAAGTTAAATGTGTGCCATATGTCTCATCAATTTGGTAACAATTTCACTGTTAAAATCTTGTGCATTTGATGATATTTCTATTAATACTATAACATTTATTTGTGAACTGTTATTTCTGAAAGATAATGTGAATAATGTAAGATATTCCTCCGATATAATAGTATTTTCTTTTTTGTTTACCCTGTCACCAAGAGCATATACATTTATGGGCGATTCTCTGTAAACTGATAATTTGCTGTCTGGACCGAGTATTTTAAAAAGAATAAAGTGTAATAAAGTAATTATCGCGCTTAATACAAGTAAAGCATTAATACTTTGTGGCCCAATTGTATTTGGAGTGATAACAATTTAATTTTTTTTTCTAGAAATTATATAAGCGCCAAAAACACAGTCCCCTGGCTGTCCCAATCCCGTAGTCTAACTGTTCAAGATAGTATTTCAAAAAACCTATTAACACCACATAAATTTGGCAATTGATATATAAAAATAGAATAATGAAGCTATATTTTTTTAGTGAAATAAGGTATAATTACGCATTTCTAAAACTTAAAATTGTCATGTAAATTCTGTCCGGAGTTTTTTCAAACAGTCCCCTGCAACAAATTCAAAGCTGTAATACGAAAAATCTATAACTTTTGCAAATTCTTTTTGGCATGAAGTTTAAAGTAATCAGTGTGAATTTGCCGAAATCGCTGAGAACGGTGTTGAAACGGTACTTTGCTTAGTTTGAGAGCCGCATTTGTGATGAAAGTATGCATCAGGGTCGTTGCGAAAAGAGTCCTCGGGGAAGTGATTTTATTAATGTCAATTAATTTAATTATAAAACATATTAGTTATGTCCACGATGCGTGCCTTAATTTATAGGTAGTCTTGAAACTAATTATGTTCCAATAGTTTTGCAGATATTACGCTACAAAGGGCAAAAATACAGCTACCTAGCACAGTAACCCCCTATCATGATTTATCAGAAAAACACAAGCTTCAATTGGCCCTCTTTCAAACTAAAGTAATAGATTCATTTTCTGAGCAATAGTATTATAACTATACGAACATTTCAAAAAACCATGCTCGGACAGATTTCGAGTGAAAAATGATGAGTTTACAGAGAATCGCCCTTATTAAAAAATCTAAATACCTTGTTCTCCCTCATCCATCTACTATTAGAAGAGTTTGTTCTTCTTACAATGTCAATCCCAAACTAGAACAACATGATGATACGAAACTTTTATCATACATAAGAGAAAAATCAAAATTTTTGAAAGATAGTGATAAAATAGTTACTTTAATGGTGGATGAAATTCATTTGAAACAGTGCGTTGATTACACGACTGGTAGTATTGTTGGCATGTCACCTGCATTAGATAGTTTCCAGCTGTCATACTTTTATGATCGGTAGCATCTTATAAAGACGTAGTTCATGTTCTGCCGGTGAAAACAATAAATGGGGATATTTTACATGACTCAATAGAAAAAATAATTATTGGCTTAGAAAAATTAAATTTTCACGTTATAGCTAACATTGCAGATAATAATTCCAATAATGGAAAAGCAATATCCCAGATAGTTTCACCACTTAAATTGCAATGTTCTTATGAAAGTCCTTCTGTACCAGAGAGACCTTTGTTTTTTATGGTTGACATTGTTCATATATTTTTAAATGTGTAAATAACTGGATCAACCAAAAAAATGAAGGTAAATGTATGTTTTATCCAAAATTTAAACTTTTTCATAATGCCAACAATAGTAACGAAAAATCTTTGGCTACAGCATCTTGGAAAACTCTTAGAGATTTACATTCTCTAGAAGTCAATAGTTTACTTAAATATAGATATTCACTTTCATTCAAAAGTCTTTCTCCAAATAATTTTGAAAAACAAATGTTAATTTAGTCATTCAAATTTTTAATGAGCATGTAGTTCAATCACTCTCGGAATTGTGTCCTAGACATAAGCTGTATCACTATGAAGAGACAGCTGAATTCATCAAAATATTTGTCACTTGGTGGTCCATAGTTAACGTAAAATTTCCCACTAAAGGCCGCATAACAAATGATGTTTACAAAACACCTTTGACGTGTTCGGATTCAGATGAAAAAGTTCGTTTTCTGAAATATTTTATTCAATGGCTGGAAGAGTGGGAAGCTATTGAATGTGATACCGGTATGCTAACTAAAGAAACACATAGGGCTCTCAAATTAAGCACTATGAGCTTACTTGAAATAGCTTTCTACTGCATTTCAAAATTAGGACTTAAATATATCCTAACTGGAAAATTTCAAACTGATTCTCTTGAGAGTAGGTTCGGAATGTATAGGCAAATGGCTGGCAGCCAGTATCACATATCATTAAGATAACTCCTTGAATCAGAAAATAAGTCAAGAGTGCAGTCTTTATTATCTTTAAAAACTAGTAGTTAAACTCTTGGCAATATTAATTTTAATATTTCAGAAAATGTTGATAATTTAATAGATTCTGAGACTTTTAATGTTTCTGTCACAGAGAAAGATATTAATGAAGTTACTCCTATTCTTCCAGTATTAACACACATTGCAGGATACTACATGTTTCAAGTTTTAAAAAAGCTGAAATGTAGTTCCTGTTCATCTGAATTGCTAACTGAAAAATAATTATGCTTAGATGAAAACGACTATAACGTGATAAAAAGTTTAGATCATGGAAAGCTTTGCTATCCCCAAGAATATGTTTTAAATATTTTAATTTTAATTATATTGTAATCAACAAACTCTACTGATTTTGCAACCGATTTTTTAAAAGTCCTAAACCAAAAACAAGTAGCTGCATCTGTAACTGTAGCCACAATTATAGCTCATAAATGTTTCCTAATAATGAATATTGTACACAAGGTCATTCTATGGAAAAAAAATATGGAAAAAGTCATGGTGTGGCTGTAATATATTTTTAAACAATTACTGTGAATTGCAAAACGATAAGCATTTGGAGAAAATTTCAAAAAAAAAAAATGTGAAAAAAAATTTAAAGCGGATTGTAAACTACTGTAAAATAATGAAATGCTAAAATTATGGTCCTTTTTTGTTGCATAAATTTTATTTACAAGTTTATTCATTTACAGGTTTTTGGTATGTTTCTTTATTTGTAATATTTAATAACTGATATTTTCTCATTTTTCCCACAAGTTTTTTTCCTCTTGTATTGCAAGTGTGTTTTGTTTAAAAAATTAAGATGAGGTTAAAACATTTCATACAGTGGTGGACAGAATTATAAACTCAACTTTTTAAAGTTTTGTTTTTATTATAACGCGACTCAGTTTAAGTTGTTTTCACTAAAACGACGATGAATAGTTTACAAAATAGTTTTATAATTAGTGCAAACTATCAATTAAATGAAAAAGTTAATTAAAGTTATGAAACTTGAAAACTTAAAATTTTATCATTACGTGAAACCTGGACAAAAGTATAAACTCAAAGGCAAAAAATCCAGGATTACGATAAAGTTTTGTTCGAAAACGGTACTTTGAAGCATTAGGAAGAGTAAGTGTTGCCATTATTGACTGCTAAATATTTCGATTTTCAAAATAAATGAGAAACGTTAAAATTCACAGCTGGACAAAATTATAAACTCAAAAATCCGATCATTGTTTTGGTCATAACTTAACTCGGTTTACCTTTTTTTCGTTCAAATAAGGATGAAATACTGACTAACTAATCCTAAATTCAGTTTAACTCATAAATTTAATCAAACAAACAATGAAATTTCGAAAATGCTCAATTTAAATATCGTATCATCACATGAAACTTGGACAAAAGTAACAAATCACTAGTAATAAACAGTTATTTTTACTCCAAACGATATTTTCTCACGGTTTATTTATTTAATTTTATTATTATTCAAGTAAAATTTTTATCGTCTGCTTTTTTGTTCAGAATGATTTGAGTTTTTTTGCTGCAAGTTTTTTATTCTGTCAAGTTGTTAAGCTCTTCGTGCAGCGTAATTCATTGAGTTTCAAAATGCCTAAAGAATTAAAACTTACAGAACGACAAGTAGGTAAAATTGTGGCCGACAGAGCTGTTGGTAAAACTCAGCGCCAAATCGCCTTTTTAGTTAAATGTTCCCAAGGGGCAGTAAAAAATGTATTGAAGGATCCATTAACTTATGGAAAAAGGAAAAGGACTGGAAGGCATTCGAAACTAACTGAGAGAGATCGAAGATATATTTTGCGCATAGCATCAAAAACTGGAGCTTCTTCCAGCAAAATTCTGAAAATTTTAAAATTAAAGGTGAGCAGTAGAACAGTTAGAAGAGTGCTACAACAAGCACAGAACATGACATGGAGAAAAATGAAAGCGTCGCCGAAACTGGAGGTACAGCATATTAATGAAAGACTTCAGTTTGCACAGAGACATATGTCTTGGAAAACTACGTGGAATTCAGTTTGGTCCGATGAAAAAAAATTCAACTTGGACGGTCCGGATGGCTTACGATACTACTGGCATGACATAAGAAAACAAGAACGACACATATTTAGCAGAAACTTCGGAGGAGGCTCTGTGATGGTTTGAGCTGGTTTCTCTCAGCATGGCAAGGCAGGACTAGCTTTCCTTGATGGAAGACAGAACGCCGAAGATTACCAACTAGTGTTGGAAGATAATCTTTTACCCTATGCTCATCTGATTCCTGGAGGTAACTGGTTATTCCAGCAAGACAACGCGAGCATACATACAGCGAAAAGTACTAAAGAGTGGTTCAAGCGTTGGAATGTCAAAGTTATGAAATGGCCAGCTCGTAGTCCTGGTCTTAACCCGATTGAAAACCTTTGGGGGATAATTGTTCGGAAAGTTTATCGTGATGGAAACCAATACCAAACCACAAACGAATTAAAAAGGGCAATACTTTCAGCCTGGAATGAAGTGCCACAGCAGCTGTTGGAAACGCTTGCAAAATCTATGCCCAACCGTATATTTGAGGTAATTCAGAAAAACGGAGGCCCAACTCATTTTTGAACGTTTTTAGTTTATACAGATGGCTAGATTTCATGCAAATGTAAATTTTTCAAATTAATTAAGCATGGATTTTAGTTATTCGTTTTTCAATTTATCCATGCAAATAGAAAAATTAAATATTCCTTTGTTTTCCTAAAGCAATTGTAAAAATAACACTTAAAAACTGTGAGTTTATAAATTGTAATGTCGTATTGTGAATTTATCATTTTATAATGTGGTATTCTGAGTATATATTATTTTATGAGAAATTGATTCATTTTCCGTTGTTAAATCATTAAACATTCGAACCAAGTTCTACCAAACTTCACAGTTTCTGACTAGCGAGTTGTTACTTTTGTTCAAGTTTCTAGTGATGATGTGATATTAAAATTGAGCATTTTTGAAATTTCAGTGTTTGTTTTATTAAATTTATGAGTTAAACTGAATTTAGGATTAGTTAGTCAGTATTTCATCTTTACTTGAACGAAAAAAAGGTAAACCGGGTTAAGTTATGACCAAAACAATGATCGGATTTTTGAGTTTATAATTTTGTCCAGCTGTGAATTTTAACGTTTCTCATTTATTTTGAAAACTGAAATTTTTAGCAGTCAATAATGGCAACACTTACTCTTAATAATGCTTCAAAGTACCGTTTTCGATCAAAACTTTATCGTAATCCTGGATTTTTTGCCTTTGAGTTTATACTTTTGTCCAGGTTTCACGTAATGATAAAATTTTAAGTTTGCAAGTTTCATAACTTTAATTAACTTTTTTATTTAATTGACAGTTTGAACTAATTATAAAACTATTTTTGTCAACTATTCATCTTCGTTTTAGTGAAAACAACTTAAACTGCGTCGCGTTATAATCAAAACAAAACTTTAAAAAGTTGAGTTTATAATTCTGTCCACCACTGTATGTACTAGTGATACAGGCCCGTCATTTAGGGGGGCAGGGGTGGTTCACTTGCCCCCCCCCCCCGACTTTTAGAAAACAATGTTTTGTATATAAGTGGGCGTGGTTTTTTATGTTTTCCGATGAAATTGCATTGTGCTTGGACCCTTTGCCCTCCCCCCCCCCCAGAAAAACTTGAAATGCCGTCCCTGTAGTGATACAAAACCTCTTTCCTGGAGAGTTCATCTCTTTGAAAGAAAATGCGCCATTTAAAATACTTTGCCCTCCATTGTATATTTTGAAACTTCAAAATGCAGGTAATGACATCAAATGCACTTCATATTTCTGACGAGTCAACATTTGTTATAATTTATTTATAGTGCGTTTTTAAGACTGGAATCGGTTACTACGTGTATTTTTTATTAACTATTAATATTTCACTACAAATATGCCCTGTTTATTAGAAAAGCATAAATGCGGCTATTACATTCGAACACTTATTTATTTTTGCGTCGTCCCTCGGTCACCCCAACATTTGGAATCCGAATGAGACAGGCGCAGACACCTACAGATGTCGGATTATGATACTTACAACACACCAGAAACTATTGAACCGTGGAACGAAATAAACTTTACTGTTATTTATGATTTTGCTAGATACCAAAAAGACACCACAGCTCATTCAGTATTTCAACAAATTTATTATGAAGTTAGGCAAAAGTATCCGTTACATAAGGAAATTTTTACCGACGGATCGAAAACAAACGATCACGTCAGCTTCGCAACAATAATTAACGGCCAAATTTAACTCACAACAATTAAACGCTTCTTGCAGTTTTCACTTCCGAAATAAAAGACATCTCCACGGCCTTACAATCCGGAACAGGACATATCCGCCGCAAATTTTATCCCCCTTTTTTCCGCATGGGACATTTCCGCCGCGACTCCTATTCCCCCTCTGACTGGCACAGGACAAATCCGCCGCGCCATTTCCAAGGGTGAGAAAGGGGTAACTGGTTTAAAATTTTCATTCTTGGCGACACATCTTCATTTGGCGACAAAGACCTAATCTAAAAAGCGGAATTTATTCCCGGACCACTTATAATAGAGGGAAATCGCAAAGAAGTCAAAAAAAAAAAAAAAAAATCACACAATGCAGTTTAAATCAATTTAAACTTCGCCAATTTTACTTCGCCAAATATTACACTCTACCAGCTCAATCGGCGGATTTGTCCTGTCGCACAGAAACGGCGGGGAGAGACGCGGCGGAAATGTCTCATGAGGGGGATGATAGAGATAAATTTTGCGGCGGAAATGTCCTACGTTGCGGCGGAAATGTCCTGTGCCCCTTACAATCAATAGCAGAATCAAGCCACAAAAACTGGATAATCTACACACTCTAAAAGCTCATTAGATGCGATTACAAACTGCAACAACAATAATCATGAGTAAAAAACCGAAAAGCGACGTTTAAAAACACAAATAGATGAAGTTAAAATTGGCAAACATGTTTCATGAAGTAAAATTGGCGAGATGTGTGGAACAACATCTTGCCAATTTTACTTCATGCTTTTAAATTTTCTGACAACGCAAAGCCAAATCAGGGCTCGGCACACGCAGACACCTGATTGGCCTAGCTTTTGCTCCTTTGCTATTTAAACTCTCACAGCACTTTGTTTCTTTCCATTTCTTGCTTGGCACTGAAGAAGGAAGCTTTATGCTTTTGAAACATTTTTGCCAATTTTAACTTCATCTATTTGTGTTTTTAAACGTCGCTTTTCGGTTTTTTACTCATTTGAACACAAAGTGAACTGCTTTTAACAATAGTCATCCTTTAGTTATTCAATCTTTTAACTTGAACCGTAGTTTAAAGCGAAACAATTATGATTTTTTTTTAAATCTTGAATTCCTGCTCATGAGGGAATAGCTGGCAATGAGACAGCCGATGCAGCTGCCAAGTCTGCAAATGCCTATGTTGAAGATCTCGTACCTTTCGAAGACATTAAAAATTGCATTGCGTACAGTCTAAACAACTTTTGGCAGCGTGACTGGAGTGGAGAAATACAAAACAAATTGCACTCCTTCCAGTCATACAAAAAAGGTTTCAAATCCTTAAATATTAATCGAAGGGAACAAGTTATAATATCTAGACTTCGCATCGGCCACACCAGGTTCACTCACAAATACCTTCTTTGCCACGAACCAGCTCCAGTATGTAATAACTGTAATGTCATTCAGACAGTGTTGCATATTTTATGCAACTGCCCAAATTTTAATCAAATTATTAGCCGATGTGGAAAGCGATGAAGATGACCTTCCAGACGATGAATGTTTCAGCGACAAGGAAAACTTTAGCGCTCACGACAGTGAAAGTGAATTTTCTGGTAGCGAGCATTCTGATGATCCTGACACTGGCGACAGTTTTGTTGGAAGGGATAAAAAAACTGTTTGGCAAAAAACAAAATTTCGAGCTAATGTTCGTGCTCCGGCTCGGAATATAATTACCCATCTTCCTGGTCCAAAAGGAGCTGCAAAAAATGTTACTGATGTGTTTGACAGCTGGAACATTTTCATCGATGATAAAATGATAAATCAAATAGTAGAATGCACGAATATTTTTATACATGATATTTCTAAAAACTACTCTAGACTCAGAGATGCAAAATGTACCGATTCTGTGGAAATTAAGGCTTTTATTGGCCTATTATATTTAGCACGTCTTCACAAGTCTTCTTATCTGAATGTAAGGGACTTATGGGCTACTGACGGAACCGGCATAGAAATATTTCAGTGCGTAATGCCATACAACCGTTTTCTCTTTTTGATGAGATGTATGCGCTTTGACGATATACATACGAGAGACTTCAGGAAAAAAGACGATAAACTGGCTGCAATAAATGATATCTTCGAAGCTTTCAATGCAAATTGCAAAGAAAATTACACGTTAAGTGAATATGTCACCATTGATGAAAAACTGGAACCGTTTCGGGGTCGCTGTGGTTTTAGGCAATATATGCCAAATAAGCCAGCGAGGTATGGAATAAAACTATTTGCACTTGTCGATGCAAGAACTTTCTTTACTTCTTCTATGGAAATCTACTGTGGAAAGAATAGCAAAAAAGAGAACAAGCCGATTGACGTTGTGAAAAGACTTGTAGAGCCACTGTACCACTCTGGTCGAAACGTTACCACTGATAACTGGTATACTAGTTATCCCTTGGCTAAAGATTTGATTTCTAAAAAGCTTACAGTTGTAAGAACTTTACGAAAAAATAAAAAGGAAATCCCCATAGAATTTGTAAATACAAAGCAACGCGAAGTAAATTCTTCGGTGTTTGGATTTCAAAAAGATTGCACAATCGTTTCTTACGTTCCGAGAAAAGGAAAATGTGTTTTACTATTGTCAACGATGCATAACGACGACACTATTGATGAGGATACAGCTGATAAAAAGAAGCCAGAGATAATTACTTTTTATAATATGACGAAATGTGCAGTTGATATTGTTGATCAAATGGCGGCATCCTACACTACGGCGAGGATAACAAACCGATGGCCAATGGTAATATTTTTTTGCATGCTAAATGTTGCGGCCATAAACGCACGAATAATATTGCTGTCCAAAAAAGATCCTCCGGTGGAATATAAAAAGCGTAGATATTTTCTTAAGAAACTAGCGTTATGTTTAGTTCAAGAAAAAAAAGAAAAATGTCTTGTTAGTGAAGAACCCCCAACCAAAAAGAGCAAAGTTTCTGGCAGATTCAGGTGTGCTTTGTGCCCTAGGAATAAAGATAAAAAATGCCAACAAATTTGTGTATTGTGCGAGAATTATACATGTAAGGAGCACCAAAATATTGTTTGCAGCAACTGTAAGTAAGTTTTTTGATGCATTTTTTACCTGCACGGCTATATAACTTAGTTAATTAAATAGAAATTGAAGTAGGAATAAAGTTGTCTACGTATGTTTTGAAACAATTATTAAAAAGTATGCTTTAATGTATTGCAAAAGCTTAGTAAGAATATTTTTTATGCATTGTCTATCTCATAAAACATTTTTTATGCATTGCTTAACTCATAAAACTTTTTTTGTACATTATTTAACTCAATAAACAATTTTTTTATGCATTGTTTATTTCATAAAAACCTTTTTTAATGCATTTTAAATGAAAAATTAATCACTGTAGAAGTCTTTGTTAGTCAAAATACAGAAATAAATAAAACAAAGCAGAAAAAGTCGCGACAGAATTTAAAGAAAGAAAGAAAGAAACATTGGGGTCGTTTTCGACCCCGCGCGAGCGCTCGTGTGAGAAATAGCAGCGCGAGCTCTCGCGTGTTAATCAGACAAAATTACATATTTTATGCAACTGCCCAAATTTTAACCGTATACGTTTTTAATAAGTTTTATACATCTTTGACGGAATTATTAGGGGACACACCCATCCTAATTTATTCGCTTATCTTCTTGTTTGTGATGTCCTTGTTTCGCTAATTATTTAACAGATTTTAGTCAAAGTTGTTCGACAGTTTTTTCTCGCCTCATCATTTAGAATTTTAAACTTTCTTTATATGTTTCATTATGAAATTATTCTCGATTTTAAGGTTTTAAGTCCATTGCATTTTAGATAATTTTAAATTCGACAGCTATTTATTTTTAAGCATAACCATCGTTTGGCGCAGCATAGCCAATAAACGCTTTTGCGCCATTAAACACAAACCAACCAACTTACATCCAAAGTAAAAGTTTCTTTCCTACTCCTTCCTCGTCTCTGCCGCGCGGCGAATGCTGTTACTAGAATTTTGTTTTGGCATGGCTAGGATTAGTTGCCGCCGAGACTAGATTTCGTGTTGCTTACTTTTTGCGATATGCATTTAATTGAATTTCTTAGCTGTGTGCTCTTTGGCCGTAAGTAGATTTTTATTTGACAGAGAAAAGTTTTTAATTGTTAATATAGGCAGGCAGAAAGTATTCTGTTTTTAACAAATCGTACACTGTTGATCAGTCATTCATATTAGAGTCAAGAAAAGGTCGACAGTTTTCATTTTGCTCTTTGTGTTGCGATTTTTCGATAGCGTGTAAGGAAAAAGGAGATGTAACTTCTCTTATCGGAACGAAGAAACACTTGTACAGTGCAAAAAGTGTAAAAATAATCAAACGTTGAACTTTGAGCGATCAAGTATTTCTTCCAATGCTGTTATCCAAGCGAAATGTTTGTTCGCTTAGTTCTAACTTAACATAGCTTTATGTTCTCCAGATCATGCTCAAAATTGTTCCCTGACAGTGAAATTGCCAATTGTATGCTTGTGCACGGACTAGAACATCGTGTATAATAAAAGAAATGGTCAACTCGTTTAAAAAGGACTTAGTCAGATCCATGCAAAATGGTTCCTTTTCGATAGCGAAAGATGGGAGAAATAAATCTGAGAAATTTTATCTAATCGTTGTCACCTTCTTTAATGTTATAGATAAATGATTCAGTGTTCTGTTTCGTTTTCCTGTTTTAGAATGAGATAGGACTGGAGACAATATATCCAAATTACTTATTAAAACACTGGAATACGAAAATGTGCATTTGCAAATTTGCTTTAGCGTTGAGTTATGAAAATGCTCGTGTTATGACAGGTATATTTAAAGGACTGGTAGCCTTTTTTAAACTTAAAATTATCATATTGTTTGCATATCTTTCAGGTGACGTGGAAGAATATTTAATAGACATTATGATTTTTAAAAAGCTCTAAAAGGAAAGAAAATTTTGAAGAATTATGAGACTCAGAAATTAGAAAATTGCTAAAACATGTATCTACAAGGTGGGGTTATCTTTGAGGAAATGTCTTTCAAGATTGTCTGAGCAGTGGGATCATTTAGTAAAATAGTTAAAAGAAGAAGAAAATAAAGATAAAGCTATTGCTGTGGGAAATAGCATGAAGTATTTTACCATTCCCAAACTGGGTAAAAAATCTTCTAGTGCTTCCAATAACAGACAGAATGAAGAAACACAAAGCTCACTCCAGTGTACTTTTAGAATTGTCTAGAATACCATTTCAGGAATCATACTTGAAGTCTGCACAGCTTTATATGATTGAACCGCCATTGCCAACAATCCAAATTGTATTGGTGAGACAGATGGAAAGCACACCAAAATTCTACCACCAAGAAAAACACTGGATTGTTCTACTACAAATACAAGGGGATCACAGCATAGTTTTGCTAGCTGTAGCCGATGCCGAACTTAAGTTCGTATACGTAGATGTGGCCACAAACGGCCAAATTAGTGATGGTACAGTATAGGCAAAAAGTGTAGGCAAAGGCTGACGATGCTTTTCCATTGTCACCATACATAATGAAGCCACATAAAAGTACTAGCCTTCCAGGTGAAAAAATCATCTTGAATTACAGATTGTCTAGGACAAGGCTTTGTGCAGAAAATGCCTTTGGCATTTTAGCATCCAGGTTCCAAGTATTCAAAGGTAGGATTCTGACAAGCCCTGCCTAAGCAGTAAAATTTGTACAAGTGGCTTGCTGTTTACATAACTTCTTACTGGTCAATGGCAATAACTACACCGGTGGTGATATTGATGTGTAGGATGTCCATCACCAAGTTATTAGACATGGTAAATGGGGAAACTTTTCGAACTGTTTAATTGCCTTTCGTAAAGGTAAAGAAGAAGCAGCACAGTATCCTAAACAAATACAAAGGTTATTTACAAAATATTTTAATACTGTTGGGGCAGTGCTATTGCACATCTTTACTAATATGCAATAGGATTAAATTTTAGAAGTGAATTTATTATATTGTTTAATTACTTTTGTAAATAGAATGTTTCTTGTTTTTATGTTTTGAAAGATTTTTTCTGAAATTATGTATGATTAAATTTTATTGAAATCTGTCAATTTTAGTAAATTTTATGAAATAATTTGATCATTCTCAATTTTGACATTTTTTCATGCATTAGCAAAGTGTTCAAAAACAAGTGTTTAGATTTTTTGAAACAAAATGGCGATCTTTAAGCTCCGACTTTTTTGACAATAACTCCATTTACGGAACAGGACGTCTCCGCCGCAATTTTATCGCACCCTTCCCCGCATAGGACATCTCCTATCCCGCCGCTGCCTTGCACGGGACAAATCCGCCGCGCCATTTACAATGGTTAGAAAGGGGTTACCGGTTTAAAATTTTCATTGTTGGCTACAAGCAGCAAATCTAAAAAGACGCAGTGTAATGAATTTAAACTTTCGGGATTAATTACACGTGATCACTAAATTTCCAATCAGCTTTTGCGTATTGTATACAGTAGTTTTCTCTGAACATTTCTTAGGTGTCCGGTATAACTCGATTACTTTTTGCTGTGCTATTACAGAGTAAACTAGTTAGCGTAAAAAACTATGATCGACAAATTTTCTTCGAGATGGCTATTCAACTCTGCACCAGCGAGAAAAATAAAGACCTGCTTTTGGGGATGGATTTATTTACTACAAAAAAAGGAAAGTAAAGAGCGATGAACTAGTCTGGCAGTGCAGCACAGAAAAGATGTGCACGGCTAAAGTGTATACTTTATTGGACATAACTTCTATCTCGCGGAGAGACGGGGCGAATTGTCGCCAAAAAGACGACTAAAATTACGCACGAAAATATTAACAGATTTAGTGAAACGAAAAGCGGAAGATATTTTAGAGAGGCCGAGCAAGATAATACGGCAATTGTGGAAAACCCAAGCTTTTTGGAAAACCTCACTACTAGAGACGTCAGTAATTCAAGAAAAAGCATTTACAGATAGAGAAGGGAACAGATGATGAGTTTTCCCAAAACTAGAAAGGAGGCACTGGGATAATAGGGGAAACTAGGGAGACTTGACCCAACTCTTAGTTTTTTATACTTCTTTTGTTTTTAGTGTTAATGAGTGATATTTCAAGTGGCACAGCCCTTTAGATGAAGCGTTACATAATTTTTCTTCACTTAATCCTATTTGACATCAGCAGAATAGCAGAAGTCGAATTAAAAACTTGTTACTGCTATTTTGTATGGTAACGTCGCTAGGATTGAGAAAGTTTCCAAGTTGCTCCGAATCTCATTCAGAAACAGTAGTAGCATCAGGGCATTTGAATCAACTACCTTCTAATATGCTAGAAAATTTCAGTCAAAATATCATTATTAATTTCTGTTGCTGAGCTCATAAAATACCCTGTCCTCTTTTTCCCCATAAAACTTGAGTTACCCAGTCTTTAACTCGCACTTTCCGGCTATAAAGCTCTAAAGCAAGCAACAAAGTACATACAACACCATGCGAAACTGTCAGTAGATGGAGTTCTGAGAAAAAGGTAATACTAGTACCTATGCCTCAACAATTGAAAACGCATAACAAGCACATGGGAGGGGTAGACCTCTTTGATCAATCTGTTGCAAATTACAGCATTAGAATCTGGTCAAAGAAGTGGGTATGGTGGTCCCTTTTCTTATGGGTAATAAATAGTGTGGAAAATGGATGGCGTCTGTACATGAATCTCGGCAATGATACAACAATGCTTGATTTTACTAGACAAAGCGCCCAAAAACTGTTAGGGAGCTACGGTACACTCACTACCCAGTGGCCCTGGTTGGTTGGTTATTTTGGGTTTACTGGCACAAGAGCCTTTATAGGCTATACCCCAGTGGCCCTGGTAAGCATCTGACAAATACGCATAAGGTCAAAAAAGAACAAAGATTCGATTAAAAAAATTACTGGATTGTGATATTCGAGCAAAAACACGCTCGTTGTAAAAACTGGTTACAAGTGCGAGAAGTGTAACTAACCACTGCATCCTGAGTGCCATAAAAGTTATATTGAATCAAATGCCCAAAAGTTCAGTTTAAGTATTTTTAAAACATAACTACGTTTTATTATTTTTTAACATTATATTTTCTCATATTTCATGAAATTGTATTTTGCAAACTCAAGTTTACAATTAGTAATTTGAATAAAGATAATTTAAATAAAAAACCTATGTGAGTGTAAGTAATATTTCACAGTTATGGGCGATTCTCTGCAAACTCGTCATTTTCCATACAGAATCTGTCTGGGCATGTGTTTTTGAAATGCTTATATAATTATAATACTATTGCTCAGAAAATGAATCTATTACTTTGGTTTGAAAGAGGGCCAATTGAAGCTTGTGTTTTTCTGATAAATCATGATAGGGGGTAAGTCCCCTTCCTAGTATAAATAGGCAGGGGACTGTGCCAGGTGACTGTGTTTTTGCTCTTTGTTGCGTAATATCTGCAAAACTATTGGAACATAATTAGTTACGAAACTACCTATAAATTGAGGCACAAATCGTGGATATAATAACCAATATGTTTTATAATTAAATTCACATTAATAAATTTTTTCCTAGAGGACTGTTTTCGCAACGACCCAGATGCACACTTTCTTCACAAATGTGACTCTCAAACTAAAAAATGGGGGGGGGGGGGGGCACGTGGGCCAAGAGGTAGAGTACTCTCCTTGTAATCAAGTGGTCTCGGGTTCGAATCCCGCCTTGCCCATGGTCGTTATTTTATCCTTTCTGCTTTACTCGTTTACTGGGTACCCAAAAGATTCAAACAACTGGCTACCATCCAATTTCAAATGGACTGGTCGAAAGATTCCACCAGCACTTAAAGTCAGCTCTAAAGGCACACGCTGACCCTAATAGGGGTCAGAACTATTGCCCGTAATTCTGCTAGAAATCAGGACAGCTGCCAAGGAAGATTTGCAGAACTTGTTTACGGAACTACCTTACATCTTCCTTGTGACACCATCGATCCTACTAACAATACTGTATGCGACTCGGATTTCATAACTGATCTTCGTGAAAGAGTGCGACTACTGAATCCTGTTGCGACATCTGCTCATTGTACAAATCAATATTACATCCATCCGTTGTTAAAATCATCTTCGCATAGATTTCTAAGAGTCGATCATGCGAAACCACCGTTATATCAACCGTATACTGGACCTCAAAGTTTTAAGAAAAACGGACAAAACAATTACAATCGACATAAATGGTCGACAAACAGTTTCTCTTGACCGTGTTAAACCGGCTCATGTTATTCCTGAAACTGTTAATTCTCAACCTGAGGAAACTACAAAACCAAAAACTGTCGGTGGGGTGGTACCCTCCCTCCGCACGAAGGGGCAGAGCTAATGGAGAGGGGATTGGTTGAGCCTAGCGCTTCTCCAAGAACATCTCCGGGCCCTGCTAATTAGCTTCGGCTAGTGTACCCGTACCGAACACTTCCCGTCATCACTTGCGGATGCTTGGCCAGAATCTGTATCTGGACAGCGGCTCTTGTGGTGGAAAATTAAGCGGGCAATGGGCACCACCGGACCAGATTTGTATCTGAATCCACGGTGCCTAGAGTCGTAAGTGGTTGGAATGTGTTGTTTAGACGAAGGGTCTCCTAACTTCGGTTAGTCCCCGAGAAGCCTGCGGGTAGGGCGGGGCGGGGGACCCTGTTGAGTACCACCATAGCCTTTAGGCCAAGCTTGTCCTGTTGCTGGCCTCTTGTTCTCCCAGATCTTGAGTAGTAGTGAAAGGCTTGCTGTTTTTCGTAATTTCCTTCTGCGTTTGAACTTTAATTGTATAGTTTCTCTTGTGTGTGTTTTTCCCCCCTCTTTGGATGTGCTTTTGTTTTTCTTCTTTTGCTTTTGTATTTATTCACTTTCTTCTGTAAGCCTCATGTTATGTGTGGTACATGAGGAGTTTTTTTATATCGGTGATTCTACACTATTTGAATTTAGACGGCCAATGAAAAAACTTCATATAAAACTGATTTTATTAATGCTTTTGTATGCTTAAACATTATAGACCATTATCTTTTATATGGACCACCCAATTAATTCACTACAATTATTTTATTTTAGCATTTATAGCTGAAAATAGTCATAAATGTATACTACCCTGGCCTGTCCAAATACTAGTTTTTATGCAAACATGTGCGACGTTCAATTTTTGCTAACTTGGCATAATGTTCTTTGCCATAATCATACTCTTACATTAACAGAGAAACATATTTCATCAGTAAACATTGAAAAAGTATCTATTATTATTTTTAAAAAATACACTTCTCAACGGGCCATAACAACAGTGTCACCTCCACCTGGCGAACTTCAAAGACTGAAATTTAGCATAAAAAATGCATAAGGATGACGTTGATTGCGAATAACTAGTATAATACTAAGTAAAGTTAAAAACAAGCTACGTGGTTTTAAAAAACATCGAATATTATTGCATCGGTTCTCGTTGAAAGTGCCTCAAAGCTTACTGCGCCAGTTGCTGTAGTATTTCCCCTGGTAAGTATAACGTTTTATATTTCACCGTTACATAAGTGTGCGTATGTATAATGTAATGCTTATTGTGTGCAGATATCACGGTTTAAGTGAAGTTCTTGAACGAAGAACGCGTGATGTTTTTATAGGTAATGTGTGATTTTGTCACTTCTCTGGCGTCACTCCCCTGACAGTTTAGTTCCAAAAAAGGGTAAATATACATTAAAACTGTGTTATAAGCATAATTAATTTCATTTTTAATCTTAATTGCCCCTGTGAAAGTAATTTGAATGAATGTAAATAATGCGGGAAGTATTTTTATTTGGGATCTGCGGTGCGACTTGTATGCAACATGTCGTGTTTTCAAGATTAATTATTTTTATTTTATTACAATGCGAAATTTTTTTGAATGCAGGTCTTATAGAAATGAGTCCATACTCTGATTTTACACCGAAAAATAAGTGAAATAATAGTAAATCAAACCAGAATTTAGCCAATAGTGTCACTCCCCTGGCAACGCATTTTCCCCTAGTATCGATAAACCCCCCAAAAATTTAAATTTCGTCTGACCCTTACCACTACAATCATAAAAATAGCGGCTACTAGTGATATAATGAGTGTGAAATTAAACAGATTATTTTTTCTTTGGGGACACAAAAAACGCATTGATCGTAGAATCACCCACATCGCTTAATTTTTTTTTTTTTCAAAGTCGGTCGATGAAGTCCAACTGTGTAGGTGCTATTGATGGGAAGCACATATCAGTTAAATTCCAAGAATCTTAACTTGGGGTGGTAGATGTCAAAAGATTACAGTATATAATTCGGAATCGTCTGGACCACGGCAACACCGAATTATAGAATTTATGAATAATAAATCGCTAAACAGAAGCGAAATGTGAAATAAGTAGTATTTTAATGAAATTATAATAATAATAGCATATAATAATCTGAATTTTAAGTTTAAAAAACTAATTTTAAACACGTATTTGAAAGAAATTAAGACTTTGATTAATAGCGCCATATGTTGTCATCTCCGGAAAACAACAACGATTAATTTCAGGTATAAGGTTAATAAATCAATTATTATAGCAATAAATGAGAAGGGTCATTTTCAACATATGCTTACATTTCAGAATTTTGAAGTAATTTTTTTAAGTTGCTATTTTCTTTCAGAACCACTAGCAGATGTTTTGTCACATATTTTAGGCACGTGTGAAAAAGTGATTGGTTGTACACTTTGATGCATAATTAAGTATTCAAATGGTGTTGTAAAACTTTAAATTGCAAGGAAAATTGTGGTCCGTTACCATACAAAATCAATATGAAAACTATATCATAGCACCTAGAACCAACTTTTTTTGAAACTATTTGTGCCCCTGAAGCTTAAAACGATGTTTGTGATCATTAAAATATTGATCAAAAACTCTTTGGTAACGGATTTGACCAGTAACGGACTTGAAATTTCAACCAAAATGTCAAATTATGGCTGAGTAGTCGAATTTAAAAATTGAACAACAATATGCATTTTCTTAGAGTTGTATAATAAACAATATTTCGGGGTAAAAGTTGAGAAAAAGTAAAAATTAATACTAAAATCTTTGGTAACAGACTTGACAAAGAATAAAAATACGCACCTGGAAGAAATCTTGTGCGAAACGCCACAGCAATACTTCTCGACTCAGGAAAACAAAATGGTACGAAATAGTTACGTCACTAGTTTGTTAAGTTAACTGAATACGTGTTACCATCTTTTGACTGCAATAAATACCTTTTTTAGCTAAAATAATCTTAGAGTTACAGACTTGACAAGAACTGTCGGACAAAATATATTCATACATTTCTTTATGAAAAAAATTACTATTGTCAATATTTATTATGAATATCATGCACTAATAGTCAATACATAAAAATATTTTGTTGTATATACTTTTTTTATACAATTAAGTATATAAAAAAATAGTTGAACTTGCAAAAATTGGAAATGGACAAGCGTTTTTGCCTTGATTCTCATTTTTAAAGACTTATATAAAAATAAATAAATAAATTTCAATAATTTGTTGAGTGATAGAATTTTTTGGGGGGTATTTCTTGCAGAAAATAATTGTTCGCGTGGAATTTAAAATATGAGTTATGCTTCAAAATCGTCTTTTAACCTCCGGACAGCAAATGTAAGCAAATTTTGAAAATGACCCAGAAATACTTACCCTATTTTAAAATGCTAAGGCAAAAAAAAATGATGTTCAGAGGAAAACGAAACATTGATGCTCCATTAAAAAAAAGTTATAAATATGAGAAAACATATTGAAGTACATTTATTAAATACAAGTTTCAAACAAGAATTTAACTTTTCTTCAACATATCAAACAAAGATAATTGCTTCATTTTATGTTTATGGGAAACCAATTTCTCGCGAATTTTATAAACGGTCATTAGTTCGTGTTCATCTATGAACAACCTTTGTTCCAGACCTTTTATCGAGGTATCAAGTGTTTTAATCAGACTATCAGTTGAAATTGTCTCTAATCTCTTCACAGTCGCTCTCATCAGTGTTTCTACGTGTAAGGCGTTCTGCAAAATTTCCGCGTCACTTAAGTCGTTCATTATCGGAGCACTGTCGTCACACTCCAACACTTCAATTAAGTTGGATTCCTGCAAGTCGAGTTTGCGTTGCTGCGCATAAGCCAACAAGTTCGAAATGTACGCTTTTTTTGGGAGGGGGGGGGATATTAAATCCCTCGAATTCGGAATCGCTTTCATCATCAAGAAATAAAGTTTGAGGAATCAGCTTGTGCCATGCATTTTTCAGAGCATCACTTGAAATGCTCTCCCAGCTGCACACCAAAGTGCATCTTTTAGTGTGAACTCCTTCATAAAGTTGTAAATGCTCTTTTCATTATTTATGGAATCGAGCATTCGTTGCAAGAAATTGCTCTTGTATGAGTCTTCAATGCGTTTAGCACGCCATTGTCCAGCGGCTGTATAAGCGACGTGCAGTTGGGATGAAGAAACCTAAGTTCTTTCTCCGTAGCTATTGATGCTGCATGAGCGTGAGCTACGCAGTTATCGACGATGAGCATTATTTTTGCGTCGGCCGGTAGGTTCACGGATGAAGATTGGCTACGAGCTTTCGGCAGGTAGTGATTCTCGTACCACTCAGAAAATATGTCATTCGACATCCAGGCCCTCTTACTGTTTCTGTAGAGGACTGGGAAAGTTTTGATGCCTTTAAAAGCACGAGGTCGAGCACTTATTCCAATCACTATTAATTTTAACTTGTGTGTTCCAGCCGCGTTTGCGCAAGCCAAAACTGTAATCCTTTCTTTCATATCTTTGATGCCCGTTGCGTTCTACTCTTGATAAGTTGCAAGAGTTTTTCTGGGAACATAATCTCAAAAAAAGTGCGGTGTCATCGGCGTTATTAATATTTTCCCATGATATATTTTTTTCCTGAATATAATAAATAAATAATATATATGATAATATTTCCTGAATATAATATATAATAAATGCAAAAAATGCATCAACTTGAAAGTAACTGGCAATTTTCCTTTGGAGATGAATACAGAATGGTGGATGTGGGAAAGAAAAAGAATACAAAAGGAAGATGATTCTTTAAATACAGAATCTGAAAACAAAACAAAGTATAAAATTATTAAAGCAAAAAAAGAAGAAAAAGTCGAAAATTTAATTAATGAATTTAATGATGAATTGCAAAATTTCAAAATCCATTTTTTTAATATAAAGCAGCAATATAAAGCATTCAACATGTGCAAAGAAAATTTAAAGTCTGATGAAGCAGCAGTTCATTGTTGGTTGGTTGGTTTTATTATTTTTAATGGCGCAAAAGCCTTTATAGACTATACTGCGCCAAACGATAGTTTTGTTTAAAAAATGATGAGATGCAGAAATGATCTAAAATACGAAGGAGATAAGCATTAAAAGATTAAAAAGCATTTCACAATGAGACATATATACAAAGTTTAAAATTCTGAAGAAAAAAAAGTGTCAAAAAATTTGACTAAAATCTATTAAACAATTAAGAAACAAGGACGACTTTAACAAGACAGGTAAAAAAAACTAAATCAGATAGATGAAACCAATCTCATGAAGAAATGAGAACAAATTAGGGTGGAGTGCGTCCCCTAGCAACTCCGTCAAAGATGGATAAAAACAGTTAAAAAATTTAAAACGAGCATGGTTAAAATTTGGGCAGTTACACAAAATATGTAACACTGTCTGACTAATGTGGCATGTGTTGCATACTGGAGCTGGTTCCTGACAAAGAAGATACTTGTGCGTGAACCTAGTATGACCGATACGAAGACGAGCGATAACGACTTCATCTCTTCTCGTGGTTCTTACGCATTTAAAACCTTTTGTCAGTGGCTGGATGGAGTGTAATTTATTATTTGTTTCTCCATCCCAGTCACGCTGCCAATGGTTGTTGAGGCATTCTGTTATGTAATTCTTTATGTCTCCAAAAGGTACAAGATCTTCAGCATGGGAGTTTGCCGCCTTGGCAGCTGTATCGGCTGCCTCATTTCCAGTAATGCCTACATGACCAGGTATCCAGCAAAATATAATTTTAAAATTGTTTTGCATTAAACTATTGTATAGGCGAAAGGACTGAATAACTAAAGGATGGCTATTGTTGTTACAGTTAATGATAGCATCTATGGAGCTTTTAGAGTCTGTGTATAGTATCCACTTTTTATGATTTGATTCTGCTATTGTTTTTAAAGATGTGGCTATAGCTTTTATTTCAGATGTAAAAACAGAACAAGATTTATGTAACTGTTCTGATGTAACTCGACCATCAATTACTGCCGCGAAGCCGACGTGATCATTACTTTTAGAACCGTCGGTAAAAATTTCATGATATAATGGATACTGTTGTTTTACTGCAAAGTAGATTTGTTGGTAAACGGAGTCAGTTGTTGTGTTTTTTTGAAAATTATCGAAATCATGAAGAACAGATATATTGCTTTTGTTCTATGGTTCAATTAGTTCAGTTATGTTGTATGTCTCAAAATCTGAAATTTGCAGACAATCAAGCTCCTGTCGCATTCGGATCCCAAATGTTGGGGTGACCGAAGGACGGCGTAGAAATAAATCTACATTTGACGGATGGAAAATATGCAGATGAAGCGGATGGTTTGTATTCGGTTTGGTTTTAAAGTAAAAATTAAGAGAAAGTTTAAGTCTTCGTATTGTGAGAGAAGGTTCGTGTGTTAAAATATATAGGCTTTCGACTGGTGAAGTTCGGAAGACACCTGTACAAATGCGCAAGGCCTGGTTATGTATTGGATCTAGGGTTTTTAAATAACTTTTGGCAGCAGAGCCATAAACTTGGCAACCGTAATCAAGTTTTGAGCGTATTAGAGCCCTGTAGATTCTTAACATGGACTCTGTATCAGCACCCCAAGAAGTGTTAGCTAAAACCTTAGGAATGTTTAATTTTAAAGTGCATTTCTTTTTTAGTTCCTGTATATGCGGCAAGAATTTGAGTCTATTATCAAGAGTAAGACCAAGCAACTTTCCTTGTTCTTTAACAGTTATGGGTTGATTATTTAGCAGAAAGTTCGGGTTAAGATGAAGCCCTCTCTTACGGCAGAAATGTATGCAGAAGGTTTTTTGAGCAGAAAAAGAAAAACCATTTTCCTCTGTCCATTGAGAGACTTTATTAATGGCTATTTGAAGCTGCCTTTCAATGATACTCATGTTCGCTGACGAGAAAGAGATTTGAAAATCATCCACGAACATGATACCTTTGACAGCGTGGGGTAGTTGTTCGATTAAGCCATTGATTGCAATAACGAAAAGGGTTACACTCAACACACTTCCCTGGGGTACACCTTCTTCTTGGATGAAGGTATCAGACAGAATAGACTTGACGCGTACACGAAAAGTTCGGTATTTGAGAAAATTGGAGATAAAGATGGGTAGGTTACCTCGCAACCCATACTCGTGAAGAGTTTTGAGGATCCCATATCTCCAAGTACGGTCATATGCCTTTTCAACGTCAAAGAATACGCTCACAAGATGTTTACGTTTAAGAAATGCCTCTCTGATTGATGTTTCAAGAAGCAGCAAATTGTCTATAGTGCTCCTGCCGCGCCTGAATCCACTTTGAAATGAGGACAGTAGATGATTTGACTCCAATATGAAAATTAGTCGAGCGTTTACCATGCGCTTCATCAGTTTACATAGACAGCTAGTAAGGGCTATAGGTCTATAGCTTTCAGGTTGATTGGGTGGTTTATTTGGTTTCAGCAATGGTATTATTGTTGCTTGAGTCCAGGTTGTTGGAAAACGTTGTTCAGTCCATATTCTATTAAAAAGATGTAGTATATTTTCTAAAGATGCTTTACTCAAATTTTTCAGCATATTATTGTGTATTTCATCAGGACCAGGTGAAGTATTGCGGGTTTTTTGCAATGCAATAAGAAGTTCTTTAAAAGTAAAATCGGTATTATGTGAGTCTAAAATGTTTGAATTAAAATTAAGGATTTTTCTTTCCTTAAGTAATTTGAGAGCTAAAAACTTTGAACCATACTTGTTTGCTCTGGAGACTTCTGACAAATGTGTCCCCAAGCAGTCAGCCACCTCCTTGAGGTCAGATATTGTTTGACCATTTTTCTCAAGTATGGGAGCACAAGATGTTTGATAATTACCAACGATTTTTTTAATTTTGCCCCAAACAGTCTTGGATGGGGTGGACGTCGTTATTGTGCTGACATATGTTTGCCACGAGTCCCGTTGGCTTTTTCGCCGAATCCTCCGAGCTTCAGCACGAGCTCGTTTGAGTGCCACAAGATTTTGTGTGGTCGGATATCGACGAAATGTGTACCATGCTTTTTTCTGTTTTTTATAGGCTGCCTGGCAATCAGAGTTCCACCAAGGCTTCGGAAATTTAATCCTCCTCCTGGTGGTTTTTGGTATAGCAACATTCGCTGCATTCAAGATAATGTCGGTTACTCGGCTTACTGCTACATCAATGTCGGTTTCGTTCACAACTTCTGATATTATTTCTGCCAACTGGGTAAATGCTGCCCAATCAGCTCGATCAAGGCGATAACGGGCTTGCTGCAGCTCATTGTAGCTGCAGCGTCCAGTAAATGTGACCTTGATCGGGGAGTGGCCACTGGTGTAGAGACCACCTACCACCTCGAAATCCCAGTGTGGCAGAAGCGAAGGTGAGCATATTGACAAATCGATGGCATGGTAAGTCTGCGTTGGAAGATGGAAATAAGTATTTTCACCATTATTAAGAACACAAAGATCATTGTCACAGATAAAGCTTTCAATAATCAACCCTCTACTATTGGAATTTGGACTACCCCAGAGGGGATTATGGCCATTGAAATCCCTAAAGATGACAAATGGGGGAGGGAGTTGATCGATCAGTGTCTGCAATTCCACGCTTCTCAAGTCATAAGAAGGTGGAATATATATGGAACAAACTGTTAGCAACGAGTGAAGGTGAACACGCGCAGCTACTGCTTGGAGGGACGTGTTGATATTGAGCTGGCTAGATGCGTAATCAGTGGAGATTAGCATCGCCACTCCACCACAACGACGGTCTCCTGTCAAGCAGTCCTTGCGGTATATTTCAAAACCTTTCAACCTCGGTCTATCAGTAGGTGACAAGAAAGTCTCTTGCAGACAGAAAATGGCCGGTTGGTGAATTTCGACATGATCTTTGACGTCCGTGACATTATGCGAGTAACTCTGACAATTCCAAGAAAGAATGCTCAGGGCCATGGAGAGAAAAAGAAGGAAAAACGGCCAAAGAAAGAAGTGCAGCTCATTAGGCAGAGGGCTCCGTCCATCCTTCATCTTCGGATGGCGGAAGTTCTTCAAATTCAACATCATTAGCTTCATCGTGAGGGGAACACTGCCTCAAGAAGATTTAGTGAGTTTAGTTTTCTTGCTAGAGTAGCAAGAAGTCCTCTTTTTTAAAACTATAAAAATTTGGGGGCCTCTGCTTAGAGGACACCCCAATTTTAGCCCGTGATTTAATCAGTTTCTTTTTTTCTACAGTTTTTTTGAATTTTGCGTATTCTGTTTATAGTTATTCAACATTAGGCGTGTTTACGATGTGTTTTTCTGTTGTGCTTGGTGTTCGTAATTTTATTTTGAGAAGAATTTGAACTATAAGATTGAACATTTTGTTTAGGTGAGATAACTGACTTAATAGTGTTTATTTGAGCATCTGTTTGGGTGCTTGAAGATTTAAGAACTTTTTTAACGGCAGTAGCGTAAGAAATTCCTGCGGTAGGTGTACGGGATTCTACTATTTTCCTTGCTTCAGGATATGATATTTTTTGAGTCGTTTTAATTACTTGTATTTCTTTTTCTAGGAGCCATTTAGAACATTTTCTCGAGTAGGAGGGATGATCTCCCTTGCAGTTGACACATTTGAAGTCTTTCGTGCACTGTACACTATCATGGCCAGGTTCGGAACATCTGGCACATGTCTCGGTACCACGACACGAAATCTTAGAATGCCCAAACCGCTGGCACTTAAAGCACCTGAGCGGGTTTGGGATGTAAGGTCGAACTGAACAAGAGAGATACCCAGCTTTTACACGGGAAGGGAGGTCAGGAGTTGAGAATGTCAAAATCAGGTGTTTGGTGGGCGCCAATTTGCCATCACGCTTAACGGTGATCCGTTTCACTCCGCTTACATTCTGCGACTGCATTTCCTCCAAGATTTCTTCCTCGGGTGTAAAGAGAGATCTGGTTCCGAAATAATACCCCTAGAAAAGTTTAGCGTTTTGTGTTCTGTTACTGTACATAAATAAGAGCCTATTTGATTGATTGAGAGAATGGATTTTACTTGTTTCTGGTGTTTTAATTTGAACAAGAAGTTCGCCAGTGCGCAATTTTTTAACTGATTCGTATTCTCCAATTAAATGAGTCAGAGCTTTATTGATAAGAAAAGGTGAAGTTGTAGAAAAATTTAAATTACTGTTACGCTTAATGATAAAGAACTTAGCAGTACTTGACGACAATTCATTTTGACGCTCCCCACTAGGGGGAGAAAGGTTTTTATTTTTGAATCCATGAGCGGACCGGAGAACTGGGGGAAAAGTGGGGTCGAGCCCCTGCGTAGCCCCCCTACACAGGGGTAAGGCTGCATACGACAGGGTTCGCCAGCTAGCCCTGAAGCCTCCCGTAAGAGATACCGCTTGGCCCCGGTACCACGCAGCCATCGGCACGGTTGACACACCTTGGCTTGGGTTTGTTCCGAAATTTGGTAAGTGTGATGAGGGAAGGAAGGAGAAACAAATCCCTTCCCGCCGATATTCTGTTTGAGCAACTGGGGGTCACGACTCCGCCCAAGAGCTCACCCCGAACTCACCACACCGCAAGCCCCCCCACCACGACAAGGTAAACGGACAACGGGGGGGGGGGGGGGCAGTTCATTGATTTTTCCCAAAATTATTTTTGCAAATTTACTGAAGAAGTTCAATCGTTTCACTTTGGAAGCTCCAGAAACCAAGTGACATTACATACTGTATGTTACTGGTTTAATATATATAGGCAATGAAGCTAAGCCAACTTCTTTTTGCTCAATTTCGCCTGTCCATGACCACAGTCCACCAGCAATATGGGCACACTTACAACCAATAATTGAAATACTCAAGAGTAAGAGTCCACGGATAAATGTGCTTCATATTTTTTCAAATGGCTCAAGCTCCCAGTATCGGCAAAAAAAAAAAAAAAAATTCCATCTTTTTAATGAGCAATTATTCTACCATGGTTTTTCCAAAGGAGCTTGGAACTTTTTCGAGAGCGGCCATGGAAAGGGGGCTGCTGATGGCATAGGTGCAGCATTAAAACAAAGTGCCGATGAGCTAGTTGCTCGAGGCACAGACATTCCTGATGCCCAGTCTTTTTTTCATAACCTCAAATGCCGTACGAGCATTAGTTTGTTTTTTATCGATAAAAATCAGATAAAAACCATTGAAGAAAGATTACCAGGTATCAACTGCATTCCCCAATTGCCAGAAACGAGAAAGATGCACCAAATTTCAATTGAGGAAAAAAATGTGCTCAAATACAGAAGTGTTAGCTGTTTCTGTAACTTAGTTGACATGAGAGGGTTTTGCAAATGTTTTGAGCCAAAAACCTTCCTTTCAGAATTGAGAAAAATGAAACCAAACAGAACTGAGATTTATACATCATCTGGCACTGATGCAACCAGTTTGGACGATGATGATTCAGTTACCGACATTGAAATATCAGCTGGGTGTTACGTTCTGGTTGCATTTACGACAAAATGTACCATCAAGCACTTTTTGGGGCAAGTTCAGGGTTCTACTGACACAGAAGGCATATCTGTTAAGTTTTTGAAGTATGACAAAGAAACAAAAAAGTTCTCATGGCCAAAAGTAGATGATATCAGTGTGATTGAGATAGAGGATATAGTTTTGAAACTCCCATGTCCAAACATGGATCGAAGGGAGCGTCTCTATTTTTCCTATGACTTCATGAATTATAACTTGTAGAAATAACAATTTCATCACACATTAGACGATAATAAATTTGTTTAGTATATAAATTATTTGACATTTATTTCTTGTTTTTGAATCTTTATTTACTGCCTTGTTTTAAGTTTTAATACGGTAATTTGAAACGTCTTTAATATTTAAGTTATTCAACCTATTTTAGTACATATTTTGGTGAAAATTATAATTGTTTTGTATGTTTTAGAACCACGTGTATAAAAGCATACAAATCATGTCAGGTCTTTACCTTGTAATAAGATTACTGTTACAAACTAAATATTTGACTAAAAATGACAAAGGAAAGTGCAATTAATAGGTGTGAAACCTATTCAGGATATCATTTTAGTGTATATAGCACAGCATAATTTTTACTCATTTTAGAGAAAAGTTACATCATTAATATTAAGTTGAAGTAACAGACCTGACATTGTTAATACTTGTTATTAATATTGAATATTTTTCTTTTGCGAAACAGGGGAATAATTTTCTATTTAAGACAAATTTCTTATAATTTAAGCTGATTTATCAATTCAAAAAGGAGTAATTTCATATTAAAACTTCAAATATTTGTCCGGTAACAGACCTGACATTTTTTAGTTCCAAAGTGACTTAGAAAGGGCCCACAGGCCTAAATTTTAATTTAATCTCGCTGCTGACTATCAAAACATGTTGAAGACATTTGCAAGAACTAGTATTAATTACCAAAAATATTTTATTTAATTTTTTTTTTAACAATTAAAACTTAAAAATGCCTCAAATTTGAAAATCACCCATAATTGAAAAAAGTGATTCAGTAGGATTTATATTTACCATTTGCGTTTCTTTATTTTCATTTAGTTTTTTCGGAGATGTTTTTGCACTATTTGTTTGTTTAGGTTTGATCAACATTAGTTTGTGCTTGTGCCTCTGTTTGGGTGCTCGAATTTTTATAAACCTTTTTAATTGCTGCAGCATAAGATAATCCAGTTGTAGGGGTACGAGATTCAACAATCTTTCGTGCCTCGGGATAAGATACATTTTTAGACATTTTTATGACTTGGATCTCTTTCTCAAGAAGCCATTTAGAACATTTTTTGGAATAAGAGGGATGGTCTCCCTTGCAGTTGACGCATTTAAATTCCTTCGCGCATTCATTGCTATCGTGGCCGGGCTCAGAACATCTGGCACAAGCAGCTGTTCCACGGCAGGATAGCTTGGAATGACCGAAACGTTGACATTTAAAGCAATGAAGAGGGTTCGGAATGTATGGTCGAACTCGGCAAGAGAAGTATCCAGCCTTGACACGTGAAGGGAGGTTAGGAGTACTAAACGTTAAGATGACATGTTTAGTTGGCAATATTTCTCCGTTACGTCTGATAGTTATTCTTTTTACTCCACTTATCATCTTATCACGCTGGTCTATCATCTCCTCCAAAATCTCCTTCTCCTGAGTATAGAGAAGGTCAGGCTCCGAAATGATTCCCCGAGAAAAATTTAAGGTGGCGTGTTCGGAAATAGTGATTATATATGAACCAATTTGTTTCATGGACATTAAGGATCTTATTTGACTTTGATTTTGAATTTCTAGGAGATCTCCATTGCGTAATTTCTTTACTGTTTCAAAATCACCTATTTGATTTACAAGCGCTTTGTTGATGAGGAATGGGGACACTTTGGAAAGATTGAAATTTGGATCACTACGTTTAATAATAAAGAACTTCGGATTATTTGGCGAAACATTCTGACGCTCCCCTCGAGGGGGAGGAGGGTTTTTATTTTCTGAATCCAGAAGCGGACTGGAGAACTGAGGGGGAAAAGTGGGGTCGAGCCCCTGCGTAGCCCCCCTACACAGGGCTAAGGCTGCATACGACAGGGTTCGCCAGCTAGCCCTGAAGCCTCCCGTATGAGATACCGCTTGGCCCCGGTACCACGCAGCCATCGGCACGGTCGCCACACCTTGGCTTGGGCTTGTTCCGAAATTTGGTAAGTGTGATGAGGGAAGGAGGGAGAAAAAATCCCTTCCCGCCGAACTTCGGTTTGAGCAACTGGGGGTCACTACTCCGCCCAAGAGCTCGCCCCGAACACGCCACACCGCAAGCCCTCCCACCCCGACAAGGTAAACGGACAACGGGGGGGGGGGGGGCAAAAGGGGATTGAAGGTGCCTTCCTTCGGCATTTACAGAATCTGTAGGGAAACCAGGCAGCAGATACAACTAATTGAAAATCATTTTGTCTGAAAAAATATGTCTGGACTAAATGTGTCAAGGACATTCAAAAGGCATGATGCGATGTTAATCACCTGTATGGTGTCAAGTTAAGCAAAATATAATTGTTCATTATTTTACTGTTTGATGCATAGGTTTGAAAACAAATTAATTAAAATGGCCAAACATAAAAAATGTTTTGCTTCTCAGTCAGCAAACAAAAAGCAATGAAAGTAAGCTCTTATCCACATCAAAAATAATTACTTCTTTAGTGTTTGAAATAGTTGTTTCTATGTGCTATACTGTTTTTAACATTTTAATTTCGAATGCCAAAGCGTTCAACATTGCTAGTTGAATGGTATAGCAGAACTACCGGAAGCATTTACTAGGAACTTCGTCATTTCATTGTACACTGTCTGAAAAGGATAGATAGAAGTACAATAATTAGTAATGTTTGTCCTAGAGAGGAAAAAGTATATTGTACTGCTACCATAACTACACGTCTTGCATGTTCTAAGAGAGCAATCAGTAAACGAGCAGAAGCCTTTCGAATGTTTTGCAGCTTAATGAAACTGCCAAACCCACTAACAGATTGTATCCGCAATGAAAGAAATTTGCTAAGATTCGATGTCGACAGCAGTTGAAGCAATTTTGAATAAACGAGGTAAGCCGGAGCCTTGCGGTAGCAGTAAAAGGGTCGTGGAAAAAACGAGGCTATGTGTCCCTCAATGGCGGAGTGATAAGAACAAACATCGATATGGGTACAGTGTTTGGCTCTGAAGTGCTTTGAAAACATTGCTTGAAACAAAAGATGGCTTAGCAATTGTGAGACATTCAAAAAGTTATGTATATTTGCAAAGCCATGTAGACAATTTTTTTACATAAATTGTCCATGGATGACGAACCAGCCTGTCAGCTGAAGATACCTGGTTGGATATTAAAAAGCTCAAATCGCTGTTGAAACGTATAAACACAAAGTGTCTTCAGTAGCTGTTGTTGAGAAAATGAAGTCACTCTAGAGTTCTCACTGATCCGAAGCTTCTGAAGAAATGTCTACACTGCAAGACTCAAAACACAAATGAAAGTAAATTACTTTATCTGACTTCAGGATTGAGTATCTCTAAGCAAAATTAAATTCCTAGTGCAATCTCGCATCAAAATTGAGCCCAGGTGCTTCCATCTGGTAGGGAAACTTGGGTGCCGAAATTCTCATGGTAATGGCATCCCGCCGATATCTGTGCCACATGAAAGAATGGTTGCCGGTGCGGGTATGGTGAATGCACTAGGTCTGAAATGGTTAGCAGCCCCATTAAAATAAAGAAAGGTCTCAGGTGTCAAGTCAACATTGTACATCATGTGCATTCAGGGGGGGGGGGCTTGACCCCCTCTCCCCCAATGACAAATCAGGACTCAGGAGGCTTATAGCAAAGTAAAACGTTTTAATTTTTTCAACAGGGTCAGAAAATTATGGAAACGTCAGGGATAACTCAATATAATATTTTTTAAAAGCAAAATAGCAGATATAGACACATTTAAAATACGTAACAGTTATTACAGTACTAGAAAGGGCCTGTTGTTCCCACCAAAAAATGCCTTCCAGCCTCTCCTCTTACAGAGCCAGGAAACTTTAAAAATTTCACCAACTTCCACTAAAATATCCACTTGTATAAACTCCACTAAGAAATTTTACAGCTCAGAAATGCACTGTTTTGGTCTCAAAATCAGAATAATTTTGGTTTTGATCATTTTGGATTAGCCATGAAAAACCATAACTTTCGTCGTGATTTATTTACAGATTTGGGGGCTCATCATAATGCATTTTTAGGACTTGGTTGCTTATTACCACGGAATTATAGCAAAACATTTACCGTGTTTTTTTCTTTTTAATTCCATCTGGGCCCTGTTTTAGTCGGTGACCCAAATGCTGAGACCTGATTAATCACCCACTGGGTCACAAAACAGATAGTTAGACAAAGGTTTAGGATTTAAGGCCTATATAGCATATCGATGTATAGAAAATCAAAGTTTGATGCTATCACAGCTTGTGGGTCTAAGGCTCTCCTACAAAATTTCCCCAACTTACGATTATGAAAATTGGTACAAAATTAGTATTCATAACATACTGAAAGTGTGAACTTTAAAGCCGAATTTTTGTAATTCGCCCTAGATTTTTTAAATAAATTTAATTAAAACTATATAATTCACAGCGTATTCCGACATTTTTTTTTTACTACTTAGCATTACTTATGAATGGAAGCATTCTTAAGACTCGAATCTTAAGAATAAGATATACTTTTGATATTATCATTGGAATGCATTATTAGTTGGTGGATGCTGATGTTGCATTAAGTTTAAATAAAGATAATGGTTGAAATGTTACAACTGTACATTCATTACGGTATTTTTACAAAAGCATAAGACTAGAAAGGAGTTTTTATCTATAGAAGTAAAGTCCATTGCCTGTTTTTCAGCTTCATTTTACTGTTCTGTGTACTTCAAATGATTAATTACTTTTCAATTTCCTGAAATTTAGTTTGCCTTTTGAGCTATAAATTTTCCTCTATTACTTTATTTTTTCTTATTAGCTTCGAAAAGAAATTGCTAAGTACAACTTTTAGTGTTTGGTAAGAAGCAGTAATGCCCTTTTTCTACTGGGGATATTTCGAGAATTGGGAATCTGGCGCGGTTCGACTTTTTGGCCTGATAGTGATTGTATTTCGACAAACCCTTAACTCGTTAGCCTCCCAGTGATCTATTTATAGATCACCTCTTTTCAGACTCATAAGGGAGATTCTCTGCAAACTCGTTATTTTTCACAAGAAATCTGTCCGGGCATGGTTTTTTGAAATGAACGTATAATTATTATACTATTGCACAGAAAAAACATTTGCAAGAAAAACAGATTTTTTCTATTGCAGCTTGAATTTGTGGCAGGGGTCTGTCTGAAAAAACTCCGGACAGAACTTACATGACAATATTAAGTTTTAGAAATACGTAGCTAGACCTTATTTTATAAAAAAATCATAGCTGAATTATTCTATTTTGGATATTAATTGCCAAATTTATGTAGTGTTAATAAGTTTTTTTAATTATTGCCTTTAAGTGTTAAGACTATACGATTGGGACAGCTAGGGGACTTTTTATGGCTTAGATAATTTCTAGAAAAAAAATTGAATTGTTATCGCTCCAAATAGAACTGGGCCGCAACATATTAATGATTTACTTGAATTAAGAAAGAAAAACTTTATTACACAATATTATTTTTGAAGTACTCCTCCCGACAGCCAATTACGAGTTTACGGAGAAATGTCCTTATGCAGCCAGTGGACCAAGAAGTCTTAAGAAGTTTCAAGTGCCATTTCCATAAGCAAACTATGTATTTGGGCGAATCTCTGTAAACTCGTCATTTTTCACACGAAATCTGTCCGGGCACGGTTTTTTGAAATGTTCGTATACAGTCAAACCTGTCTATCTCGAATTTCAAGGGAAGGAAAAAAAATTCGAGATAAAGAGGTTTCGAGATATGGAGGTTTTGAGAAACTATTTGAAATTTGATGAAAATTTGAATTTTTTACTCAACATAATATATACAACAAATTAAAATTCTTTTGCATTAGTTTTTCTCAGTATTTATTTACAATTAATTAAATAAATACTTTGTTACAAGTTAAAGGAACAACTATGATTGAAATGGAATTTTAAGCATACCTTTCTTAAGTAAAATAGTCTTTCATTGTTTTTTGGTGCCTGATTTTCTTTGATTCAACTATCCTCTTAAGGTTAGCAATTGCTGAAAATCCATCTTGGCCAACATGTTCTTGGTATTCGAGGAAAGTTGTCAATGTCTCAAGAGCTTTTTCTGCTTCTTTTGCAGTCACTTTAGGTGCATCTTCCTGGATCTCCTCTTCTTCTGAATCAGCTCTTAAATTCTCCACGATTTCAGCATCGGTTAAGGCTCCAGATGTGGCCAGAGAATCATCAACGTCTAGAAATTCTTCAAAAGTAATGTCAACGTTCATCCGATCCTTAATGATTTTCCAGTCTTGGGCACTTACGGCATTTTCTTCGGTCATTGTGTCGACAGTTGCTTTTCTTCCTCTTCAACACAATCTGCATCATTTTCACCGCTTTCTTGCTCTTGGCATCTATGTTTGAAACCAGCTTTACTGAAGCAATTTTGAATTGTAGTCTCAGTGACATTTCTCCAGGCATAATCCACCATCCTCATAGCATCCAGTACGTTTATTTTTGGAAGAGTGTCCCCTTCATCAATAGCATCTAGAAGTTTGCGAACTAACTGCTTTCTATATCCAGCTTTGAAGCTACGAATTATGCCCTGATCTAGAGGCTGTAGCTTCGAAGTTGTGTTAGGTGGCAAAAACTTCACAGTGACATTTTTCAAAGTCGGGAGATCTGAATGGGCACTGCAGTTATCCACTAAAAGGAGAATTTTACGTTTTTTCAGCCGCATGGTCTTGTCGAGATTAATTAGCCAGTCACTGAATATTTTACCCGTCATCCATGCTTTTTTATTTGCTTTATAGGTAAAGGGAAAAGACTTGATTTTGGCGAAACACCTAGGTTTCTCGGAACGGCCGATCATCAGAGGAGGAAGTTTCTCTGAACCATCTTCATTCGCAGCCAAAAGTACCGTCACTCGAACTTTGCTTTGCTTTCCTCCTCTACATTCTTCGTTCTTAAATGCAGCCGTTTTATCCGGTAGGCATTGGAAAAAAAGTCCAGTTTCATCTGCATTGAAAACATTCATCGGCTCAAAATCCTTTACCACGGAAAGAATTTCTTTTATCCAGTCTGCACAAATATTTTCTGGTACAGAGGCACTTTCACCACAAAGTTTTCGGAAAACAATGTCGTGTCTATTTTTGAAACTTTCCAGCCATCCATTGCTGCCTTTGAATGCCTCGCCATAGCCAAGTTGTTTGGAAAAATCTTCCGCCTTACTTTGTAACATTAATCCACTTATTGGAACACCTTGGTCTCTGCATTGGGTGAACCATTTTAACATGCAATCGTCCACATCCGGAAAAGCACATGTTTGAATTTTTTCGCAGTTTTATTTAGCTGAAAATTTTGCTCCACCGTCATTCTGTTTTTAATTATCGTTGAAAGCGTACTAGCCGGAATACTAAACTTAGCAGCGATTTCATTTCTTTTCATTAATGGATTTCCGTCCAAAAATTCTAGAATTTTCATTTTTTCATCATTTGAAAGAATTTTTAACTTTCTTTTCACGCCTTTCTTCTCAGACATTATCAAAATTTTAAGCAAGAGAGCAACCACAGAACTGTAACCCAAAAACAGAGTGAAATGGCTGTTAATTTGTATGACCTTTAAGCATGAGCTTGAAAAGTTCACCCCACGTGTCAAATTTGTCACGTCCACCTCCCACCTCATTGTCCCACTCTGTGCCACCTGCTCTTCTTCCGAGAAAGCTCTCGAAATCACTGTCCTTTCGATAGTCTTCCAAGAAAACCTATTCCCGGAACGCATTCCTCCCATTTTTCCATTGCCCCCTCTGCCCTTGAGAACAATGTCACTGTTTCTGAGTGAAAAAAAAAAAGTTTTTGGTTGCTATTTTTCGGATTACTGGGCTTCGAATTCGAAAATCTGCATCGCTGAAATTCGAGACATAGAGGTTTTCGTTAACAAAAATTCGAGATAAACTTGGAAAATACATTGATTTTTGGCAGCAAATGCAGGGAGATTAAAAAATTTCGAGATAGACGAGTTTTCGAGATAAGCAGGTTCGAGATAGACAGGTTCGACTGTAATTATAATACTATTGTTCAGAAAATGAATCTATTACTTTGATTTGAAAGAGGGCAAATTGAACTGTGCCAGGTGACCGTGTTTTTGCTCTTTGTTGCGTAATATCTGCAAAACTATTAGAACATAATTACAGTATAACCTCGATTTAACGATTGCCTATGGACTGTAAAAAATTATCGTTAAATCGAGGATATCGTTAAATCGAGAAAGCATAAGTTAAATGGATTAAACTATTGATAATTAAGTGAACGCTTAAACAAGTATACGTTATTTTGCTTCTTTAAGATAACTGCGCATTTATTATTATTTCCAAAGTTATTTCATCGATCTTTGTTTTCTCGTGTTGAGAAAATTTCACTTTTTTCGACTGATCACTCTCCTCTCAAGGTGTAAAAAAATTTTGTTTGGAATGCTAAAAGTTTGGACGTTACTGAAGGATGAATCTTTTTACTATTGGAACATGAGCTCATGCTGTTGCAAGTAAAATAGTTAGAAAAATATTTTAAACATATACTACTGTATTTTTGACGAGAGATAATTTGGCCCTGCCTGATATCATCGTTAAATCGAGGAAAGCTATCGTTAAATTGAGGAAGTTTTAACATTAAATTCAAGGCCTATGAGTCGGGACCAATGAAATGTATCGTTAAATTGCGGAAATCGTTAAATCGGGTATCGTTAAATCGAAGTTATACTGTAGTTACGAGACTACCTATAAATTTAGGCACAAATCGTGGACATAATAACTAATATGTTTTATCATTAAATTAATTGACATTAATAAAATCACTTCCCAGAGGACTGTTTTCGCAACGACCCTGATGCATACTTTCATCACAAATGTGGCTCTCAAACTAAGCAAAGTAGCGTTTCAACACCGTTCTCGGCGATTTCGGCAAATTCACATTGATTACTTTAAACTTCATGCCAAAAAGAATTTGCAAAAGTTATAGATTTTTCGTATTACAGCTTTGAATTTGTTGCAGGGGACTGTTTGAAAAAATTCCGGACAGATTTTACATGACAATTTTAAGTTTTAGAAATACGTAATTATACCTTATTTCATAAGAAAAATATAGCTTCATTACTCTATTTTCAGATATTAATTGCCAAATTTGTGTAGTGGTAATAGGTTTTTTGAAATACTATCTTTAACAGTTAGACTATGGGATTGGGACAGCCAGGGGACTGTGTTTTTGGCGCTTAGATAATTTCTAGAAAAAAAAATTAAATTGTTATCACTCCAAATACAATTGGGCCACAAAGTATTAATGCTTTACTTGTATTAAGAGCGATAATTACTTTATTATGCTTTATTATTTTTAAAATACTCAGTCCGGACAGCCAATTACCAGTTTACAGAGAATCGCCCATTTTAGAGAAGCTTTTGCTGTATTCAAAGACTCCCATCCTGACATGAAAATCAGTTTTAGTTTGGAAAGATTTACGTCCCACAAATGTACTTATGAAAAACCTTCCTTCGGATCCAGGTGTAAAATACACGAAAATTTTCTTTAAAAACTCAAATGTTAAAATATAAACTAAGATTCTTCATTTTTTAACATAATTTTATATGATGCATGCAGTTTAAATTGTTAGAATGGAACTTGCCTGGCTTGCACAAATGGCAAAAGCATCACAACGAATGTTGATCCAATGAAAATTATAGTGGCAACAGTGGGGAAAAAACGTCACAGTGCTAATTAGAGTTTTACATGAAGACATGTTCGGAATCGAGGAAAAAAACTGAAAATGACAATGCAAAATTTTTGAAGCATTACAATATTAAAAGGATTCAAGAAAAAGAATTTCTCTCGTATAAAAGTGCAAGAGAAAAACGAATGGAACCTTCCCCATGGAATATTTAAGGGTACCAAAATGAAGTACAAACCTATTAAGAAAATGGCAAAGCTCCCAAGCTAGTGCGTCTACTTCATCATGGACAACAAAGCCAACTACAGACTAGAGCATATTTTTGATACAAACCGATTACGTGCATGAGTCCAAGGCAGGACAGCTCAACTGGCTAACTTGACAAGTGTAGCTGTAGCTTGACATGGAAGATGGACTGGAAGTGGAGACAGACTTAATTTTGAAATAGGTTGGAGCTGCAAGAACGCTTAACAATGAAGTCGTGAGTTTTCACTGAAGCAATATATTTTAAATTAAGAGGGCTGTTTTGGCTTCCAGTCCAAAAGCCATCTGTGGTCCAGCTTTACTTCCTACCAAAAGCGAACAAGAATCCCATTTCCGCAACCCACACATGCTTATATCTTTTGCAAATTAGCATATTGACTGGGAACATGCAATACAGTAAATTCTACATTGAAAGAAATTTTCAAATGCTGTCAACCATGTATCCATTTGGCATTATATTAAAAAATTAAAAATATGGAATTTATGGAACAGTTCAATACAGTGACTAACATGTTGATGCGTCAAACATAGAATAAAGTGCATGGACGTTGTGAAAACAAAGAATCCTAAATGCATAGCAAATGCTTACCATTGGACCTGACGATGCAATCATTCAAACAATGCACAAATTTGCGATTACTATATAAATAAAGAACAACAACAAAAAAATCCTATCCAACAATTGTTTAACATTCAGCCAGTGCGTTTCATGTTTTTAAACTTTCAGAGCGAGCGGGGTTGGAGAATCAGAATCGTAAACAAAACACAACTCTTTTTCGCCTCTTCGAATCTGAAAATATAATTCGTTACTATGAATTGGCCGCTCTCCTACTTGCACACACACCATGTTAGGCAGTTTATCGCCAAACATGGCGCTTAAGAGTTCATTCTACAGTTACAGCTATGAACAGGAAACTGAAACTATAAATGCGGGATTAATAAAGTAATGTTTTAAAAACGGAAGCATTTCTATGCTCGGTAGATGTTTTTGTAGTGCCGATAGGACGCAAAATATTAAAAAATTACTAATATTTATTTTTGAACTTAAAAAGTAAGTAAAATAGGGCAGTAGCAGGTGACGTCATTCAGGTAGACAAATAAACACCACGTTTTGATGACAACTAAACATACTCGAAACGTCGTCTGCTTTTCTTACCGATGATTTGCTCTGTTATCTTTTTTCTTGTAAATTTGACTGTTATTTTGGCCCGTTCTTTTTTGTTTTTCTTGTTTTATTTGTATTTCAAGCTGATATTTCATTTTTAACGCGTCAATCATTTAAAAGAAGTATTATTTACTAAACTCTTTGTGTTTTTCACCAGAGTAGAATACCAACAAACTGTCTGCTAATATGCTTGTTTTGACAGGATTTTATTGTTCTTAATGCATTAAATATTCATAAACTGTGGAGCTATCAATCCTTTCTTTTTCTTTTTTTTTTTTTTTTATTTGTACGGCAAGTTAGACGCGCATCAGTTTAAAATTCATTTTTGCTTAGTAAATACGGATCCTAATTGTTAATGATCTTGATTTTATCAATGTAGCTTCCTTTTGATTCATAAAGAAGGCTTTCA
>JAXGGA010006329.1:0-70649 GCA_038373865.1 Uloborus plumipes
ACTTTTCTACTCATATTTACTTTTACAGACGGAAACCAGACGTAAAGTACATTTTATGCCAGGTCGATAACTAGCGGGAAAAGGTATGGAATGTTCTTCCTTCCGCTGTGACGTCACTTTTCTGCGCAAAAATACACTTGAGCCAGAAACCCGTTAAACTAACATATGACGTCAGCTAAGTGTGTAGCAGATGGTTATGTTTCATCATAGTTCCCAAAGTAAACGAATGGTGCATACACAAAAGTTTTATGTCTTTGTAATGTGTAATAACAAATGTAGACATTGCAGAAAAAATACATTTCAAGACCTGAAATTTGTCTAACACATGATCTTCTTGTTTAGATTGTTAAAAGATGTAATGGACATATCAAAACATATTTTAAAAAAAACTCCATAGTTACGAAAACAAACAAGTGAACAACCCTCCCAGCCTGGGTTTAAACTGTAAAACTAGCACGTTTTACGTGATCAAAAATCTTGACTTTTAGCAGTAGCGTACATAGACTTAATGCGCTCCCCCCCCCCCCCCCAAATTGTTAAGTGCGCTCGCCCCATAAACAAAAAAATATTTTTCTCTTGTAACTCTCAGTGCTATTTTTCTTTTATTGCGCCTTAAAATATCTCCCGAGCTGCGAGGGCTGCGGGGGTGCTATGTAAGTTTCTGATCTTTCCGTATGAGATTTTAGTGCAAATGATTATTGCTATAGAATTTAATCTACTGATCTTAGACAATAACATCATTATAAAGCAGTAGATTCCATTGACTCCATTATGAGACTGCTCACATATTTATTTCCTATACCTTTTCAAAACGTACATTTATGTTAAAAAGAAAGCCAAAATTATTCTTGATTGCGCAACTTTCAAAGAAACAGCATTTTGCTCATAGTTAGTACCGGAAAAAGACAATCAGACAGCACCATCATTTGAAATTTTTCCGGGCGGAGGGGAGTCAGAGGGTGCACTTCACATCACACGCTCCAGCGTCCCCCGTACCTATCACAACTCGTGGTTTAACCGGGATAGGGCCCTGAAGAGCGCTCTGTTATTTATTTGAACCAGAACAATGTTCGAGCAAGCCCTTGGCCCCTCACCCCTACAGGTATCGTTTCACTTGGAGGACTTTGTGACCACGACACTTTTAACGTCCCCCAGACAGCATTAATGAAGACGGTGGATCTTTGATTGACTGAGATCGAACCCAGGACCCTCCAGTTAGAGGATGCAGCAAACCCAAGAGAAATGTTATCGGAAAACAACAAAATTCATTCCCACTGATATATAAATATATTGATTTCTCAAAACCGGGAGGAGGGATGCAATTGACGCCTTGACCTCCTAAATGGGTGGCCTCCAATCAGAGCAAAAGATTTTTCTTTAAAAACGGCACAACATCTTCGCTTCAAGCATTAAAAAAAGTTACATCTTTAACCAATAGTTTCAGTATCTATCTCCCTGAAAAACGTTTTCGATAACAACCACTGATGTGTTACGATCAAGTTTTTTTCAGAAGACAAAGAAAAACTGCACTATATGGGTGATTCTACAAAAATGGGCAAATTTGTGTTCCATACTGATTGCTCTTTTTGTTTTTAATTTAATAAAAAACTATTTTGGGAATATTTTTATGCGTCTTTTATTCTTTTATTTCCGTTATCAACAACGTCAATATTTAATTATTATTCATTAAAAAAAAAAGGATATTAGATTGAAATGTCATCCACATGCCCTGTCCCATAGGTGCAATTTTCACAATCAATGGAATATAGATTTAAAAAAAATAAGTGATTTTTTTCTCGAGAGTTTTTTATTTATAAACATGAATGTGTGCCAGATGTAAATCACAAAAAAAGCAAACTAATATGAAAATAATGTCTCTAAAAGTTAATCTAAACTTTGTCCCAGCGATTATCAGACATCCATATGTCTAAAAAGTATAGATATTTTTCTCTGAAATGTTTTATTCCAAAATCTAACAACACATCTTAATACAAAGCATGGAACTTTGTTATTCCTGGATGAGGATTAATTTTGCTGTTCTGCAATTACTTTTTGATAAAAAGCAAGCTAAACTCAACTTTCAAGGCAAGTGTTTTTTATCTTTGTCATTAACATGCCCCACAGAATGCATGTAAAATGTACATGTAAATAAATTTTGATAATGAATAATCCTAAGGCTTACATTTGTGGGTTCTAATTCGAAGTGAAGCCGACAAATATTCAGATATGACTTTTTGAGAACACAATTACTTGTGTTTTGTCATTCACATGCCCTTTTTCTACTGTCATTCACATGCCCCAATTTAAGACACGTGGATGAATCAAAAGCCAAACTATGACAGTACAATGTTTAAAAATTATGTCTAACAGTTTACTGGTTAAAAAATTTCATTAATATACCTATTGTGTTTGTGTTATTCACATACTTACTGTGTTATATTCACATACCCATTGTGTCATCCACATGTCCTTTTTATCATTTACATATGCCTTCAAAAGAATAAAAATCCAAAAATACAATAAAATACAAACATTTAAGCTCTGCTGATATTCTATTTTAATTATGTAACTTATCAAGTGCTTTACTGATTTTTTTCAGATTTTTAATTTTAAATTAATTTTTTGAATTCTACATGTTAGAAATATTCCCGTATTTGTAGAATCACCCATATACGAAATGATAGTCAAATATCATTCAGATATGTACGTAAGTGAATATGTGAGCACGAAAAAAGATCGATGCTTTAAAACATCGATGTTTTTTTGGTCGATGTATTAGTACCATTTACGTTTTAATTTCTAACATTGATGTCGCAGCACTGCTTCCAAACGTTAGCTATATTTATTTTTGAGGAAAAGATAATCAAGTACGCTAAATCCACTTCTACACAATTAAGACATTTTTACGCATATCCCTAGCAGCATAATCTCATCGGCCGATGATCGGCCATTCATCGAAACCCGATGAAATTCTCATCGGCCGGTGATCGGATTTCGATGAGTTTTCATCGGGAATTGCTGCAATATGTCTCATCGGCCAATCAGAATCCGAGCAGCAAAATCCGATGAGTTTACGATGAGATTTGGAGCAATTTACGAGCAGTGCAGTCCCGTGCCGATGAATTTAGGATCAATTTTGGATGAAAATACGATGAGGGTTGGATCAATATACGAGCAGTGTAGTTCCGTGGCGATAAATTTTGGATCAAAATACGATGAGAGTTGGATCAATTTAAAGAAAAAAAGTTTGAAATTTAAAGTTTGAAATTCAGAGAACAAAAAGCAAATACACTGCTCAAAACAATTAAAGGATATTGTAAGTTTCCTATAAAAATAGGTTTAAACATTTTTTAACAATTTTGTTTTTACATAAAAAGGAAGAAGAGAGTTACAAATGTAAATTTTGCTCATTTCCAAACTTCATAGTGTGCAAATTTTAGTTTGACGTCGAAAACGACTCTTTAGCGGCAGCGAATGAAATTTCCCTCTCACTTTACTATAAGATAAGGCAGAAAAAAATGATCGACGTTCTGTAAAAGCATTGTTCCGATGTGTACCATGTGTCAAAGAAGACATTTGACCAATTCAGAAGTTTCTAGAGTTGTTGGCAGACTAGAGGGAGGCCAAACACAAGCCGAGGTAACGGAAGCCATTGGAGTTTCTCAAAGTGTAGTTTCCAGGATCTGGAGCCGTTTTCTAGATTCTGAAAGTGTTGACCATAGATCAGGGCAAGGACGTAGACTGGCTACAATGCCCATTGAAGACCGCTGTTTAGCTTTATCGGCTCGGAGACACCGAAATATGAGTGCCACTCAACTGCAACGATAACTTTGCTCGGCTACTGGCAACCGTGTTTCGACACAAATTGTCCAACATCGACTTCAGGCAGTTGGCATGTATGCCCGTCGACCAATGGGTGTGTGTCAGATTTAAGTGCAAGTCACCGTCGTGCCCGTAGAGACTGGGAAACGGAGCACGTAAGTTGGGGAAGAAATGAGTGGTATAATATCCTGTTCTCTGATGAGTCCCATTTTAAATTCATCCTGATAATAGGCGGGTTTTTATCTGGAGGGAACGTTGCACAAGAAATAATCCAGCATTTGTACGCAAAAGTGTCAGATTTGGTGGTGGCGGTGTGATGGTATACGCCGGCATTTCCATTGACAGTCAAACCGACCTTCATATCTTCCGAAATGGAACTCTGACTGGTCATCGATATAGGGATGACATCCTCAGACCTATCGTCGTCCCTTACGCTGCCGCAACTTTAGATAACTTCATTTTAATGAACGACAATTGCAGGCCACATCGTGCTAAGTTGGTGAATGATTTTCTTTTTGAAGAAGGAATCGTTCGTATGGAATGGCCAGCGTGTTCTTCGGACATGAACCCAACAGAGCATGTTTGGGACATCCTAAGAAGACGAGTGGCTGAACGCCTATCACTCCAGTAACTCTCCAGGCACTCAAAAGAGCTCTTCAGGAGGAGTGGGGCAGAATACCCCAGCCAGTCCCTCAGTCCATGCCTCAGAGGTGTTTGACACTGCTAGCTGTCCGGGGAAACCATACCCTCTACTAAAAGCGGTTTTCTTCAAAGGGAAAATTTTTTTTATTTGTTTTTCTCATTTTCAGAAAATGCGCTTTTTCCCTTTTATACCCAAAAGCTGAATAAAAAGCATTTTTTTTTCTGCCAAACTAATGTAATTTTTTCTCTTATAGCTTACTACGCGCAGTCGTTAATGTATCAATCAACCAAAATGGTCTTTAGGTGCAAAATCAACCCAAAATCTCAATATCCTTTAATTGTTTTGAGCAGTGTATATGCGAAAAATGCCGCACCCCTCAAAATATAATATGTAGCAAAATTCATGACAAAAATCTTCCTTTAAAAATATCAGAAAACTTACTCGAACCTATAATATTAAAAGCTGAAGTTTGAAATTCAGAAAGCAAAGACCAAATGTATCCGAAAAATGCCGCACCCCTTAAAACGGATTGAACATTATGCCTCCAGCAAACCTATAACACTGAAATATATAATGTGTAGCAAAATTCATGGGGAAAATCTTTCTTTTTTTGTCAAGGACTTTTTCCTTTTGGCGCAATTAATGATTCCCCAGAACACCTTGAGCAAATACTTAAAGTAAGATGTTAAAAAATGACGCGAAGGCTTATGTCGCGACGGAATTTAAAAAGGCCACCTAGTGAGAAAGTTCTTGTACTCGTAAATATACAGAGCTTGTTAGGGAAAATGGCTATTATAGAATTTTAATGAACTTTCTCTAACGATGCCTAGATTATTTATTTCTTCAGGTATTTTAAATCAACAAAATGTTAATTATAATGATAAAGATCTTGCCTCTGAAAACGACCACCCGCGTTCTATGACTGTATTAAGGTACATTTAAACGTAATATAGTCATAGAATGCGGGTTATAACCCAATTAAACGTAATAATATATTCTATACTGGATTTTTGGGGTTTTTACAAAACGAAGTTTGCTAAAATGAAGTCCATTATACATCTGCACAAAAATAAATAAAATGCATAAAACTACTTGAACGAACAAACCCATAAATACGTTTGCATCCTTACGGACACTTCTACATTTATATTATTAGTACCTGGCGACCAAGCCCAGCTCGGTTAAAAAAAAGAGGTTTGTAAAATCGTGTTTTTTTCTAAAGTTCGAAGTACTTATTCAGAGAAACTTGAAAAACATTTTTATGCCCTTGGTTGAAATCACGCATTTAAAACAGCCGTAATTTATTTTCAAAAACACAACCTTATTTGGACAAGACATCATCATCACAACCTTATTTAAACAACGAGTAACATAAAATCACACCACAATAACTTTAATTTGATCTAAGGCCCCCAATAGACGAGCCGACGCATCAAGATTAAGTTTCACTACTTTGGATCCAGCGCGTGCGATGTTTTTTCAGCCGGTTGATGAATGGTTGTCTTTTCTGGCAAGTATCGCGTTTTTTGGTAATTTTTACCATGAGCAATGATTAGCGGCACGTGCATTTGGCAAAGCTTGGCAATGCCCGAAACTTTACTCTGGTAACCCTAGCTCGGCAACCATGAAAAATTGAAAGTAAAAGTTAATGAATGGATCCAAAGTGATCCAGCTCAAGCTTGATGCGTCGGCCTGTCTAAATGGCGGCTCTAATTTGATCGATCCTTTTAACCAAGGAGGTTAAAGGGGAGGAGCTAAATCTCTCTAAAAGTGGCAACGAATTCTCACACGCCGCCAGAGGACGCTAGCTGAAACGCTCCCTACTTCTTACGGGATTCAATGTAAATGATACTGAATCTGTCCTCTCTTTAAATGCTGCTATGGGAAAGAAAAATTTTTTTTTCAACTGGATTTTGATGTAAATCTTCGACTGACATTATGAATTAAGTATGATTTTCATCCCACGAAAATAGGAGCCGTATTTTTTGAGAAATAGGTTTAATCGAATGCACTTACCAACTTGCCAAATCTGACAGAATCTGTCATTTTTTAAAGACTGCTGTTGGTAAGAGGTTTTTTTTTTTTTTTTTCAACTGGATTTTGGTGTAAATCTTCGATTGACATCATGAACTAAATATGACTTTGATCCCACTGAAGTTTTGCCACTTAATTTTTTTTATTAATTAAAAATATTTAGTAGACAAAATAATTACTATAGACTATATTTTCATATTACCTTCTTTTTTACATGTTCATATTTTTATTTAATTACCATTTGTAATCAGTAATTGAAAAATTTATTTATTCATTATTATTATTTTTCTTCGTTTTTACCTAATAATAGGAAATTTTATATTTACATAATTTTTTACAATTAAAAATATATTCATTGGCTTAATTTTCGAATTTTTTTTATCTTTTTTGCTTAAACCTTGACTAATATAATGTATCTCTAACCAGGGGTGCCCACAGGGGGGTGGATTATGGCGCATATTGCGCCATAAAAATTTTTGGGGGGGGATTTTTTAAAGCTAATTAATTAATTCATTCATTTATTTAAATTATTGATTAATTTATTTTTTAATTAAAATTATGGGCTGATTTGTTTTGAATAAAAATTATTCATTATTTAATATTTTTAATCCACATTAGTTCTTTTATTTCTTTATTATTTTATTTATTTATTTATTTATTTTGTGTGCGTGTGAGTGTGCTTGGAATGTCTGGAAAAGAAAAAAAGCGATTCTGTTCTACGTATAATTAGTATTTTTAGAAAAATAATAATAATGAATAAATAAATTTTTCAATTACTGATTACAAATGGTAATTAAATAAAAATATGAACATGTAAAAAAGAAGGTAATATGAAAATAAAGTCTATAATAATTATTTTGTCTACTAAACATTTTTAATTAATAAAAAAATTAAGTGGCAAAACTTCAGTGGGATCAAAGTCATATTTAGTTCATAATGTCAATCGAAGATTTACACCAAAATCTAGTTGATAAAAAAAAACCTCTTACCAACAGCAATCTTTAAAAAATGACAGATTCTGTCAGATTTGGCAAGTTGGTAAGTGCATTCGATTAAACCTATTTCTCAAAAAATACGGCTCCTATTTTCGTGGGATGAAAATCATACTTAATTCATAATGTCAGTCGAAGATTTACATCAAAATCCAGTTGAAATTTTTTTTTTCTTTCCCATTGCAGCATTTAAAGAGATGACAGATTCAGTATCATTTACATTGAATCCCGTAGGAAGTAGGGAGCGTTTCAGCTAGCGTCCTCTGGCGGCGTGTGAGAATTTGTTGCCAGTTTCAAACTAGCGCATCCGTAGAACATTTCTCTCCTTCTTTCTACTCCGTGCCTTTAACATTTCAAAAACAATAACAATTCTAACGTTACCAAAACTCGTTTGCCAAATACCATAAAAATTTAAATTTACGCTGATGTGATTGAATATGAAATCCATTATTATAATAAAACGTGGTTGCTATGAAACAGTAACAATAATAGTAATCATAAAGAAAATGGTGAAAGAAAGCTTCTCAAACTGTTAATGAAGGCACAAAAAAGGTTTTTTTTTTTGTGAAAACTCGCGTTTTTATAGAAAAAACGCCGCTGTAGATGAACTCCAGAAACAAAAACTTTATCTAAATACAAATTTTATCAGAATCGTTAGAGCCATTTTCGAGATCCGAAATATATATATATATATATATATATATATATATATATATATATATATATATATATATATATATATATATATATATATATATATATATATATATATATATATATACAAGAATTGCTCGTTTAAAGATATTAGATATAATTTAGGGCTGTTTTTGCCGTGGTCTGAATGGAGTTGTCCCAAAAGTTTTGGCAGCATCTGCAGCCGCCGTCTTCAGTGGCGTTGACGAAACCTCCAGGGAAGATTCCTCTCGATGACTGGTACTGTTTTCAAAATGTTTATAATCCATAAACAATTGTTACAAACACTTCGAAAACTGTTTGGGACAACTTCATTCAGACCACGGCGAAACAGCCCGGAATCTTCTTGACACCGGTAGTGAAAGCTTTCACTCTTACTTCTACATTTGTTTGTGTACATATCGTCGGCACCATGCTAAAATTACGAATGTGAAATTTTGCACTTTTCAGGAGAGCCAAAACATTGAATGTATATTTTTCCCACCTGACGCAATTTATTATTTTCAATTTTTAAATTTTTACAGATATCTTCAAGTGTAAAACTATCGTTCGAACGTATAATTTTGATTTTAATTATTTGTAAAATTCAAACTTGAAAAATGAACTTGAAAAACGCGATTTTTCACATTCGTTACTTTAGCATGGTGCAGACGGTATTTGTGATTGACAAGCCCCTAGAATAATGTAAATTCACACAGTCGAAACGCTACCAGTAAAATTACATTAAAAATGTTACCTAACTATTGCAATATCTTGTATTAGGTATTTCTTAAGTTTAAAAAAAATATAACAAGTGAGGACTAACACTGCCCAACACCAAAAATTTATTCGGCTCAAAAATAGTTAATTGAGGTGCATTTTTCTCTCTAAACAAAAAAAAATCACCGCAAATACTGGAGAGTAGCTCTTGTTTACAATATATGGAGCCAACTGGGATAATGAAGTCTCACAAATGTTCTATTTTCCCCGGCACCCCTAGCAGCAGTCTTCTGAAACTAATCGCCTTTTAACTTTGACCCCTGATTGCGTCGAAACCATGGACTCTAAGAAACCTAAACTCCAGGGCCACAAAAACGCAGAATGAACCTCCAGAAGATTAACCTATTTCTGCCTCCATGTGGGGGGGGGGGGGACGAATTCTAACTCCATTAAAACTATAGATGAAGATATTTTTCCAAAACTTCAAAGGGAAAAACCCAACGGATATTGAAACAAAGGTTAAGCGAGAATTTTTAACTGCCCTTCAAATACCCACAGCTATGAAAAACCCGGTTTTTTGAAAAAATTGGTGGGAGTTGAAAAACGCCCTGTCAACTTTTAAAAACGTCTTACAAGTATTTTTAAGCAGCAAAGAAGACGATAACTAAGCACACTTGATCAAATAAATCTAAAAGAACTTCCGTGACCATTGCTGCAATCTGTGTCTGTAAAACAAAATTTCCTTTCGGATTTTTGCCTAAAAAATGTAAAGCTGTGGGCGATGAGCATGGGAAAAGGTTTCCCCGAGATAACTCTGCAATGGAACGAAAATAATATGGGCATTGTGTTGAGTTAATGCTCATGAAGCGCTGCTGGATATTACAAGAGATGATGCATTTTTGACTTACAAGAAACGATCGAAAATAAAGCTTTCACATCAATACGATAAAAACAGCCACTGTTTCAAGCAGAACCTATTTAGGTTTCCTTTTTTACATTTGTTGCGCATTATGTGTATTTTTTATTTTCGTTTTACCTTAAAATCAATGGGTGGTTATTGAAAATGAGAGAAAATAAAAAAATAGTTACATATTCGTTCCTCCCCCCCCTGCCAAGAGAGTACGAATTGAGTGTTTAAAACCAGAATACGCCAGCTGATCAAATCAGAGAAAAATAATGTGACCGATTATGCCCGCGTCGGATAAGGGGAAGCATCGTATTATGAGACAAGCGGATTACACCGTTTTTAGTGTAGTTCAGTCCATGGGTCTAAATTGAGCTCCCGTTCTTTATGATGTATGATGCATAGGGAGCTTAGGTATAGCAAATTTTGGTTTAACTCCAGTATCTAAACTCTGATAAATAAAATATCTTTTTTTGATTGTTGATTAATACGACCAGAACTTAAAAGTTGAATAAGAAAACTCTTTTAGCCTCTTCAGTCCTGGTTTTTTTAACCATTTGAACTTCAAGTTTTTAAACCTTTGTTAGGTCTGAATAATGTCTAGAAAAAAAAATTAGGATTGATGAAAAATAAATGCTACAATCTTAGTTTTATAATGTATAGTTTTTTCGCTATAGTTTGCTTTGAAACCAAATATAAATAAAAACTTAGAAGGTACACATCTGTGTACCTTCAACTGGGTCTGAAGAGGTTATAGGGCTAAAATGTTTTCGGTTTTATTATTTAGTTTTTTATTTTTCGGTTTGAGTTTTGACACGAATATGGCATTATTTAAATGGAGTAATTATATTAAGCAATGGGCATTGAACGTAGCGGCACAGTAATAAAACCCTTTTTGTTTAAAGTATTTTCGGGTGGATATCTTACTTCTATGTTTCAGTTTTGCACTTGTAGATTCTTTGTTCAACTTCGAGCAATTAAAACTCATTGTTGGGTTATAAAAGACAAAACGATTCTTTTACGACTTTTAATGTGTTCTGGTTAACTTATGTTTAATAGCTGGGAGGGTTTGAGCCTGGAAAACTTTAACAGAACGAATTCTTGCCACATAATAAGTGCATAAAAGATTTTGCTTTTGCTGATATTATCAGCTTAGTTTTTAGCTTAGTTTCAGTTTGTTTTATTATTACTATATATATTTTATGATCAGTATAACGATCTTTTTTCAGTGTTTATGATTACGTTCTAAATTAATATCCTTCTAATTGCGGGATATTGTTTTGCGACATCTATGCAATTTCATTTCTTTATAAAACGTTGTTGTTGTAATTCTTTCCAAGTTCTTATTACTGATATTAAAAAGTAATAAAATATCCATCACTGTATTTCATGATTACATTTCGAAGAAGGTGCAAACGGTGCAAAAACAAAAATTCGTGTGCCCTGTGGAATTCATATAGTTACGGGGGAAGACAATTGCGGGGTAACAGGAAACTATATTTTTGCCTAATTCCCTTACTATAACTATTGCAAAAATACAACATAATATGCAAAAGTGGCAGTTAAAAGAAGATCTAAATATATTCTTGTGTAATGTTTTGCATGGAAAGGTTTTGTAAACGAGTTAATACTGTAATAAATAGAAAATATCACTTGAGTTATCTAAACCAAACGACCAAACTGCCTGTAAAGTAACAAGTAGCAAAATAACAGTCAATAATTGGTAATTTTTGAAGGAAAAGAGAATTAAAGAGAAGTAAACGTAGTTTCAGTTTAAAACATTAGTTTTTACTCCTACTCAAGTTTAAGATAGCAGAGAATTAGGCTCTAGTTTGAGTGGCATTCAAGATAAAAATCGTTAAGTACTTGGATTTAGTTGTACAAAAATAATACAAGATATTGAGAAGAAAATTATAGTTTAACATAAAAAGGACGCAAAATAATAACATTTTACTGAAAATTTTCCTTCCTTCCAAAAGTTTTACTCCCCTCCATACAAAAAACTTAAACATCGTCACCCTTCTACTTTAAAAGTTGAATTTTAGAATTTGAAAATGCTCCTTTTTAGTTATCAAACACATACGTTTACCATTTCTCAAATTTTACATTTTTCAAATACAGAATTTTAGTGTGCAATTAGAATTAAAGTAATGACATATAGTGTCTGAGATTTTCTCCCTCACAAAAGTATTTCTTCCAGACATGCATAAAACTTAAAAAGTTTCCCTTTCTCTAAAAATTTTAACTTTCAGATTTTCACTGATTTTAATCGTGCTGCATTTACGTTTGTGTATGATCATTTAGGAATAGCGACGCCGGACCATCAATTAGAGAGATCGGAAGGAGTTCATTGATCCCCGGAACAACCCCGTCTTTAAAAAAGTGAAAATTTATTCACACAAGCGGATATGAATTTTGTTGTTTTCTGGTGAAATTTAAATTGCCCATGTACCCTTATCCCGCCCCCTCCCTCCCTGAAAAAAATTTCAAATATGAGCTTTAACGTTTTTCTACAGTGAGTCTTTTTTAATGTCAACACTCACAACTGTTCACTCAGTATAGACAATTGTTAGTAAAACAGGGCAATGCGCGACTCATGTTCCTTTTTTTGTCGCCATATACTGGCCGGAATTGTGTCGGTCATTCACTTTCAGAAGTTATTTATTCGTGAACACACAGTGACGTCGAAAAGCTCTTTATATATGGGAGAGAGACATGTTGCCAATAAATTTCCCAGCAATATTTGAAAGACTTTTGACAGGAAGGGTTTCCTTTAATTATTTTTTTCATTTATAATTCGCATACCCAACCGAGTCTGACATTGAGAGAAAAGATTATGGATTTGCTTCCAAAGAGACCTGAACAAGGTGGTCAGGCACGTGTTTTGCAGTTGGACACTTTGCCATTTATCAGTGATGCATTACCGTATCAAGATCAAGTTCTGAATATTAAGTCCAGATATTTCTTCCACATGTGCTCCATCTCGTTCAGGGCATTTTTCTTTTTTTGTCGTATTGAAACGGAGCTTAATACTGTTGATGTTTTTGCGACATAATTTTTAACTTTTTAGCAAAGGGAAAATAAGAGTTTACTTTCCCAGTATGTAGCGCAGGGTTTTTAAAATCAGTAACCATGCTCAAGCTTTGTGTGCAAGTTGGGGGAGAGGGGGTTAGTTTCCAAGATTTCAAACTCATAAAAAAGGGGTTCATTATCAGTGATGCATTGATATAACAAATTTAAGTTCTGCCAAGTTTAAGTTTAAGCCAAGTAGTTCTTCCGTGTATGCATTTCTTTCAGTGCATTTTTATTCGAATAGTTAAAGAAGTCTGTAGAAATAGTTAAAGAAGTCGTTAATACTGCTGATTATTTTTCTTATATTTATCAGTAATGCATGGAGTTCTGAATATTGTGCCAAGATATTTCTTCAACCTGCGAAGAGTGTCTTTTATTGTTGTTTTTCTCTTTAATTTAATTTTATTTATTTATTTATTTTTTCGTTTAAAGTAACGAAGCGTAATACTGCTAATTCGTTAGCTACATATTTTGAAATATAGTCGACGCTCGTTATGACGACCACACGTTATAAAGACCATCCTAATATAACGACCGGTGAGAAAATCCCCAACTGTATCCCAATATACTCTATGTTCTACCTCTTATAGCGACCACTCGTTATAAAGACCGTTTTCTGCTGGACGGAGACGGTCGTTATATCTAGCGTCGACTGTATTTTTTACGAAAGAAAAATAAAGTTCGCATGCTGTAATGTCTTTTAATGATCCCATACATCGTTTTGGTTAGCAAAATGCCATTAAGAATGGAATGAAAGAAAATTAATTTGAAACAATTAGATGGTATCAACTACCAGCTTTGCCCGAGACTAAAAAAATAAATTGAAGTGCCGTTGATATTTTCACATGGTAGAAATTTCATCAAAAAAGAAACGAATCTACGCCTCCAGCAACAGATATAACAAACATAACTCAAATAATAAATTCATTAAATCAACACATTAATTCCGAAATGTCTTTCAGTCGAAGATGAATTTGACAATACAAACCATGTACAACAGATCTTTTGCGATGTGTGAAACGTAAAATTCTTACCGCTATTTGCTATGATTGAGATGCTTCAAAAGATATGAGCTGCAGAGGAACTTTAATTTGAACCGAAAATTCTTTATATTCATCCACACACACCTAAACGTTTTATCATAGTAATAAACTTTCCCCAGTGTGAATCATTGATAAAAATGAATAATAAAAGAATCATTAATCTCATAAATCTTTAATTCAACCATTTAATTAAATCACCGGCGCAAATATATTCTATATGACGTATGTAATTACTTTAGAATGATTCATTCTTAAATAGGTGTTTTATTTGTATGGAGTTTAGGGTCAAAACTAAATATGTGATGAATAGGAGCATCGGAAATAATTTTGAATTAACATCATGATTCTATTCAAAACAAAATTAAATAAATTTTAAGGTGCGGTCTGTTGAAGTAAAAGAAAATGCAGAATAGGTAGAAACTATAGAACCGTTTTTGTTGTAACTTTTAAAACTAACAAACTATTGGGGAGTAAAAACTAGCTATTATACAAAAAAGATTCTGCGAGTTTCACTTGCTACCAAACAATTTTGAAGGATTCAAATATTTTGATTTAAATATTATGTTAGTATTTTCAAGCCAGAAACAAAAAGCTAACGTCCCACTAGTTTTTATGGGATTTTAAACTTATTTACACCTTACTGCAATCTGTTAGCATTTTCTTAGTTAAAAATTTTAAAGTACTAAAGAAACTGATAGGCAACAGTAACATGTTAGGTTTTTTTAAATGGTTTTTTTAAGAAATAATCACTGGAGAAAAATATAATAATTTGTTTAATTTTTTTTAAGTGCTAAGATTGAAATGAACTATTACTACCTTCTTCATTTAGTTTTAGATAGTAATTAAAGTTGTCGTTTAAAAAATATACATCTCAATTAATCTTGTAGTAAATTATTTCCCTTCTGTAAATTTGTTCTATTTATTTATTATAAACTTTGTTAAATAAAAAATGTACCTATTTGTTTTCTATTATTTCTGTGCAGGGAAATAAGTCGATAAAACTATCACAACTATAATAACTGCAAACAAGTTGATTTTGTATAGTTGTCAGCTTATGCTGCCTCTTTTGTTACTGTACGGCGGATTTAAGTTACGCATTTAAGTTACTAACTTAAATGCTGCTTCCAGTGGCAAAAAGTTCCCCATCTATGCCTTAAAATTTACCCCTTTTCTTTCCTTTTTACAATATCTATACTGTTTTACTTTGAAAAGACATAAATTTTACACCAAGACCCTAAAGGCCCTCAGTGTGTAAACACTAAATATTATTATTATTTTTTTTTTTATTTATTTATTTATTTATTTATTTATTTTTTTTTTGAGCTCCGTGTAAATTATAAGTTTTTCTGTAGCCAACTTATGCTAGCTTCCTTTTCCACTACAACTGGTTGTTGAATGAAAGTCATGATATTTATTTTCAACTAGTTCGTAATTCTAAGATGAGGAAAAAATTGTAAAAGCTGTAAATTCTAAGAAGGTTTTTGGTGCTAAAAAGAGACAAAAGGTTGAAGTTGTTGAAGAAAAAGTTGTGAAAAACTGTTCTGTTGGAGGGAGGATAGGTACACTAACAGAAAATAATGCTGAAAATGCAAATCGCTAGCAGTTCAAAAGTACTATTACCTCCTAGTTCAGAGGTTGGAAAAACTGCATTTCTTTTGTAGCGAACTACAACTACAACTTTGCCATAAACGTAGTTAACTACAACTACAACTACTTTTTTTTAATGTAGCGACTACAAACTACTTTTGAATTGTAGTCGCTACTTCGCTACTTTTTAAAAAATAAATAAAATAAGAAGCATTCACCGTTTGAGGATTGATCGAAAAAAATTCCAAAAGTGGTTTACATTAATAAATTAACTAATTTGAATGTGGGATAGAACTAGGAATTGTCTTTGAATTTATTTGTTACTTTTCCTTTTTGTCCTTTTTTTCACTAAAATCTCCTTTTTAGATTTTTTTACCATTTTTACGAATATTCGCCACAAAAAGGAATTCAAAAGTTGAAAGAATTCAACCTTCAATTTTTTTTTAATTTCTTGCCATGGAATATTTAGGAACATGAAAATTATTTGAAGGAATATAAAAATTATGATACCAAATAAACCAATGACATCAAACAGATAGAATGTATTTCGTCAAAATGATGTATCTAAGGATCAGCTCATATTTTTATGGTTCTTATTTCTCATTGCGTCCGCTACTGTACTCGTGCAAGACTTGCACCAGTCAGAGTCAAATTAGCCTTGTTTTTTTTCCCCTTCTTTCTCTCTTTTTTTTTAAATTAGTTTCATTTATTTATTATTATTTTATTTTTTTTTATTTAAAAGTAGTTTCCAGAAATCGCTACCAACTACTATTTTTTTGTATCGCGCTACTCACTACTCTACTTTTTTAAAAAGTAGTGCTCTACACTACAAACTACTAAAAAATGTAGCAACTACAGTAGTTTCGCTACTTGTAGCGCGCTACTTCCGACCATTGTCCTAGTTGTGAGTTCTGGTTTGATTTGCGTTGGTTTTGGTGATAGAAGCAGGCATAGAGCTCATACTCGTATAAATACTATAATCATTTATACTGGTGTACCTTTCATTTTAAACATTTTTGAAATAGGCTAATAAATGGAATCCAAAGTATTTGAAATGTAAAAACTCTGGTCTATCAGCAATACACGTTTTGCTGACAAATACCGCTATAAGCAGTATTTTGACACTTTCACAAAACTTTTTGGAAACGTTAACAAAGGAAACATTTTTTTTTTGAATTTTCTACCCATTTGCAGCAAATGAAGGAAATATCCTTAAAAATTCGTTTTTTTTAAGTAAACTTGGTAACACTAATGCTACCTTGCCTGTGCTCTTCTTCGTCGAAATAATAAAAATAAAAGGAAACAAGTTTTACAAAGAGCACTGAAAATAGCGTCCGGCCAAAAGTTTTGAAATTTTTTATCCACTTTTTACCTCCTAGTGGCCCATTTCCCTCTCGTGTCATCATTGAAAGTAGATAAAACTAAAATTAAAAATTTTAAAAAACCCCGACTAATAAAATTTGCTTGTCAACAAAACCAGAATCAAGAGGGAAAATTGAAAGCCCTTTAAAAAGCCTTAAACTATAAAATCAATTACAAGTATTTTATTTGTTAAAAAAATAGAAACTGGCAACTGATAAACATTTTAATAAATTATAAGAGTTTGCTTTCCTTGTCTGCCAACAATGACAACGGTTCCGATCGCGTGAATAAAGGCTAAGCTGCATTTGCTAAAAAACGCTATAACTCGCGTTCTATAGAACATGGAAGATCCAATTACATCGTATCAGATGCAGAAAATTTTTCTCTTTCATTTGGTGCTATTTTTTAAGTTTTGAAGTATGTTTTCACTGCTAAAATCCCGAAAAACCTTTCAAAGGTTTTTAATTGATATCTTCGTTAATTAATACCATCCGAAGACGTAACCTAGCTAAGAACACTCTTGATCGACTCCCTTTCGAACAAAAAATTTTTTTTTCAACATCGGTCCATCCGTTTAGGCTGCAGAGTGCCACAGACAGATACACAGATACACATACACTTCAAATACATAACCCCCTTCTTTTGTGTGTCGGGGTTTAAAATAAAAAGAGGGCTATTCGCGAAACTCTAATGTATAGGTATGCCATTTGTATGCAAGTACGATTTTTAAATCATATTAGAGGCATAATGGTGACAACATAAAACTAATGATTATAACTCATACTTAAAATCCATCGGAGATCTTTAATTGTGACCGCCATACTTTTTCGTTTGCTTCGTAACAGGAAATATCTGATTTGAATACCCTGCGGTACCCCTCATCTACCTTTGTGCCACCCTGGTGCTATGTCACCCATTATGGGAACTGCTGTCCAAGACAGTTTATTTACCCTGAAATGACAATACATCATGGCAGGTTGTTAAACTTACCCAGTCTGAGACAAAAATAAAAGGAAGACATAAAAGCAAATGCAGAAAAAAAGCCAAGTCTGGTTTTGAAGATGGTAGTAGAGACGTTGTGTGATCTTATATTTTACAGGATTAAATGCTCTGATGTCACAATATACATGCTTGACTTAATGAGACTCTTATCAAATCTGGACAGGAAAATTTTTCAGGTACTAATTTTGAAATATATCAGTTGCTTTATCTTAAATGCGATAGTTCATCTGAGAAAAAGTAGCTGATAGAGATCAATATTGCTACTGAAAATTGAAATAACTTTGTTTCGCATTCTTGTGTTATTAAGCGTTTTTGCGCTTGTTACTTATGGTCATATATTCACTGAAAAGATGAAGCACGAGATATTTAAAAAATATTTATGCTATGAATAAATGAGAAATATTCGGTATGTAACCCTAATCTCTTTTATTTATGTACATGGAGTGTTTTGGGACTTTAAAAAATGGAGATATTAAAGGTAGCAGTAGCAATATTGCTTTTTTGGTGATTTTCATTTCCTATGAGAAAATAAGGTTTTTATTTAAATAAGTTTAGATCTGTTTTTTTTAAATTAAACTAATCATATATCGTACTGTAGTGAATCATTTTATCTAATTCTATGAAAACGATAAAAGTAAACTAGAGGATTACAAGAGATGATTTTTTTTCGACAAACAGGAAGTTATAAAAAATTAAGTGTTTACGGCAATAGGATAAAAATAGCCGTTATTTTCTGAAAAATATACATTGTTTTATGAAACAGAACCTATTTAATTGCATTTGTTACACAGGATATATTTTTGTTCTTTTTAAATTTACTTTAAAATCATTAGCTGGTTACCATGAATCACCTCCCAGTAGGCATAGTGTTTTTTTACTCTTCAACAACGAACAAAGCTTTCCTGTAGACCTAATATACTCTAAATTGCATATTTTTCTTTAAGAAATATGGAGCGGAAAAAAGTGAACTAAAATCATTTTTACAACACAGCACCATTTTCAGTGTAAGATATTCAGAGGACAATCACTAAGCAATAGGTCAGAGATTTCTAATTGGTGAGTCACGATCCCAAATAAAGTCAAGTAGCACTTTAAATGAGTTCGCTATTCTATTTCGGTTTTAAAATAAAAAATGTCATTTAATTATTAAGATATTGTAAAACATTTGCTGAACTTTTTTCCTTTACAACAGTAAGTTAATTACATGTTCCGTTTTTCTTTTGTTGGAATAGGTACGTCAATTCCTCGACGACAATGACGAAGTTTAAGTTCATGAGCATATTTGTAGCGTACAAAAAATGCGTACAATATTATATCAAATATATTCAGACCATTGCTTGAAAAAGCATTTCATTTCATGATTTATAAGTAAAAGTTCATTTTCGCTATAAAAAATAATAACCTACGGAAAGAGAAAAGGTATCCATACACGTGAATGCCAAGTTCGGATGTTTAAGGGACACATGGCATGAACCAAGGTGTCATGTAGCTACAGCTAAGGAATCCGTGCAAGTTTTAAAATACACGTGTGGGAAAAAACGGGATTCCTGCACTTTTAGATTTTTTAAAAAATCTAAAAAAAATTGAAAATCACTTGGGATTTAAGTAACATTCAGAGAAAAATTTCAGAAGTAGAATAAAATATTCTCATTCTCCACCAGGTGTTTGAGATTAAACAAAAGAAAGTATCAACCAGTCACGAGTCACGGCAATTTATCTTGCATTCTTGCTGCACTTATGATTAATCCTTGCTGCATGGGCGAATTTTTGTTTGGATTAAATTATGGATAATTTTGTAACACGTTGTGGACCGATCACGAGAATTCTAGTGAGTTTCTTGTTTTGTGAACTGACTGTTTACAATCATCACAAGGTATTAGTGTATAATGTATATGGATGACTCTCACGCCATCTCTTACATATTTTTTTTTCGGGAACTTCTTATCCGTTCTTAACTATCACAGTCCCTTAACTGTCTCGTAACATTGGCATATGCAATTCACTCTGGGATGCCCATGTATGTTTTACCGATCCCCTGTTAAGGTATCAAACTGTCTAGTATTGTACAACGTTTAGCCCAAGTCCAATGTTTTAAAGCTTGTTTCAACTTAGATCTGTATTGGTTTCAACAACAAACAATATTTGGTAGACTTTCACAATTTTGTATGACTCTTCCGATGGGACCTGACCTATATTCATGCCTTCAAGTTTTTGAAAAATATGTCACACAGACAGTTAGTTCATTTGAGTGCAATAGACAGTGGTTGATTATTGTTGCTGTTATCATTTTTATTGGGTCAAAAAATAAAAGTTGGCTCCCTTAAGGCTGTGCTTAATATTGCTTTTTCTGTTTTTAATAAGCATTCATTCAAAGTAACTTTAATCTACAGTTGATCTGTTTTTAATTGTGCCACCTACATTTTAATGTAGTGTGTTTGCATTTTCTCGTATAAAGCTGAAGAAAATCCCTTTAAGTATTGTAAAGAAATGCAAAAATACAAAAATTTTCTCACCAAACCCTTTACAATTAATTCTTAACTTGATTCAAAGTTGTCCTGCCATTTCGGATTACTTCGAAAAAAGTGAGAAATATGACGCCCAAAAAATAATTTCAATAAAATGAGTGTAACTTTGAACCAGAAAATAATTTCTCTAAATGCTTAAAAACTTTCCACTTGTATTTTACAGTACCACTAGATTTCTATAACTAATTTTATGGCGTGGAATATTACCACATAACGGAAGAGAAATTTCAGCAACTTCAAGCAAAGATACAACTATAACTCTCAAACAGTTTCAGAACAATAGCACTATACAGTTAGGTGTGCACAGAACTGCTAACATTTTTTTAGTAAAGTCTAGAGTATTTATTTTTAAAACCTTTGTGAGGAGGGTCTAACATTATAACTTCTACAGTGCATTTTGAAGAAAGATATATTAAAAAATATGAAGCGGTATAAAGTTTAGTAATTTATGGGAGCAATTACACATGTAAACTGTTTTGCAATTTTTTTCTTACTTTCTTTCTGTTTTTTATTATTTGTTTTTTATGTTTTAAATACGCATGAAGGTTCACTATTTGAATTTTTATCTAAACAAATGGTAGTAACACACAAACAGGAAGTTAACTTCTAGTTCAGTTCCTTTATTACATTTGTAAATTTATAAAATTCAAAGTGGTAAAATACGTGCTGAAAATTATAATACACACTTCGGTCACACTAATGTGAGCATCACGCTGTGAACGACTTCAGTGCGAACATCCAATCACAGAAGAAACGTATAAACACCAGATGTTGGGTAGTACATCAGGGTGTCTGCGGGAGGCGGGAAACAGCATGCTTGTTGAAGTTATGTAGAAACGTAGCAATTTATTTGATGTCACAATGGAATGGTAGTGGGTTTGCGCTTTAAGGGAGGTATCATTTCTGGAAATTCGCATTTTGTGCACTGTGCACGTACCACCGTGTTGGAAAAAGGTGTCATCCAGGGCAAAATGGCACGGTCAAAAATCAGTGACGTAAAAACTGTGATGCGCCACGTGCCGTGGATGACGGAGGTGAACGACGTCTCAGGCATTTGAGCGAATCGTGGAGCAATTGACCTCCTAGAGGAGCTAAGAAACGACCCGAAATATGTACAAAATAATAGTTCAGCGAACCTTGCCATATACAGGGCTAAATAAAAGGAGGCTGATTTTAGACCTATGTCTATAATATTTTCGAGAACAATGAGTTGAATTTGCTGCACAGATTTCGATAGACCACAAATAGCGTCGTCCGATGAATGAAGTTTTCTGCTCCATCCGATGAATAGACGTTGGTGTATATGGCATAAAATCTCAAGAAAATCAATAGCCTATAGCAATTGCTGAACGAATGCGTGTTGGTGGAGGAGAAAATTAAATCTGAGCAGTGGTTTCATATCATTTTCTGCGACCACTCCTTTTTGAATGGCACTGTGGATCAATGTAGCTATTCTGCTGGATTATTTGAACGCCCATATGCTAATTCTCGCATAATTCTCCAGTATAAATACCATTGTCTTACAAGACACTTGAGTTTGTCATATGGCTCGCAGCGTGTTGTGTGGCTCTATGAGAGTTTTGGATTATTTTACGGTTTAGGTTAAGCAGCGAAAGAGATTTATTAATGTTAGTTCTACGCAGTTTGGAACTGTCAAGTGCAAATACTAACTATTCTAAAAGTATTTCTTCAGAAAATTGAATACCTGTTGCTCAGTGCGATTCGAGCCACATCTAGTAATGGCGAAGCAGTACCTATTTGATTACTGTACTGAAAAAATTCATGCCTGGCTAGGTAACACAGAAAAGAGAGAACTTTAAGCTGGGACAGCATTCAGCAGGGCACTTCCACTGCAATATTTCTCCAGCCGTCAGCGATAGAAGGCTTCCTATTCCTTGATATGTAGCATCTATCATATGGTAATCTTCTGCTGCCATACTAAAAGGTAAGGAATGGTAAAAACCTGGTACCTCTTCATCCTCCAACCCTTGCAGCAAAGCAACATATTTTCAAAAAAATACTAGAGCTTGTTGAATTTTGATCTTTAATCAAATAAAAAAGGATTCGAAACTTCTTTCTTCCATGCCACAGCACAGACAATAATTGTAGAGCAGTCAATTCCGCAGGCTTTTGAGGTTTTCAGAGCCCTAGATTCTTCAGTACTTAAGTAAACATTTAATCAAAAATCTACTTCATCTGTGAGTCAGAATCCATCATCATCAATCATTGTGAACATGACTTTCGTTGCATCATAATATTAAAGGTCGAACACCACCCCTTTGTGGCACAGCTGTACTAGACATCACTTGTTGTCAATGAAATTTTTAAGGAAACATTTGTAAGCTTTCTTGCATTAGTTCGAGCACACTGAAAAGGCTTTAACCAGATTCGGTGACAACAAGTGGGATGATTTCTTTGCATTGTGTTGTTTAAGTCCAACAACAGCATCGACGTTTTTTGGAAATAATCAGTTTGTATTCACCACAAGGACATCCGTCACGTTGCATATCAGTTGGATATTGACGAAAGCATCTGCAGTTCTGGTTCAGCTAGTCTGCAATAAATTTACCAACTACAAATGCAGCAAGAAAAATTTTCTTGCGAATTAGAGCGCACTAGATAATGTTTCATATACGTGTGGCATTTAGAAGCATTTTAAACAATTAAATACCGGATCAACATTCAGACATTTTGTATTTTTCAATTTTCTACAGCTCATTAGGTGAGAAGAATATTGTTTCTCTGAATTCGTTTATGGCATTTCTAAACATTTCTACTAGTGCTTACGAATAATTAATTCATAGAAGTACGCAAATCGTTTTTCACTTCGGATTAAGGGTAATATATTTAGCTGATATCACAACGTTAATTCTAGATTACTACCTAGAAAAAAAAATCACAACGTTAATTCTAGATTACTACCTAGAAAAAAAAATAATTCAATGTAGCAAGGAAGAATTTCTTGGTCGTTATGATGCACTAAATAATGTTTTTATAAACGTGTGGCATTTTAAGACATTTTTTTCATAATTAAATACCACATTAAGCTTTTAATGCTCTGTATGTTTTAATTTTCTACAGCTCGTTAGACGAGAAAAATATTGCTCCCATCGATCAGGTTATGATATTTTTCAGTAGTTTTTCATTCCGGATTATGCGTAATATATTTACATTTTCTCTACGTTTATCCTAAAATATTACCAAGAAAACAATTAAAATTCAATGTGGCAAGAAAAGTTTCTGCGCACTTATAGTACACTAAATAATGTTTTATAAACGTGCGGCATTTTATAGCATTTTTAATAATTAAATACCAGATTAACCTGTTTTTCAATTTTCTACAACTCCTTAAACGAGAAAAACATAGTTCCCATCAATCCGGTTATGGCATTTTTCAACTTTTCTACCCGTGTTCTCGAATAATTAATTCAAAGAAGTGTGTGATTTGTTTTTCATTCAGGATTTTGCACTGTAAATTTACCTGATATCATATTGTTAATCCTCGAGTATTATCAAGAAAACAAGTAATATTCAATTTCAATTTCAGTACGTATGTCTTAATTTTTTTTCGTTATCTGAATATCCAAGATAATGTTCAAAGTTTATCATTCGGATAGAGACAAAACTTTCTATTTTAATGCACTACATTGCATGTCCAGCGTCACGAATTACTGTTAACATGGCGCCACTTATATTTGCCTTTTACATAGATGGAAAAATTCGCTTATCTCTTTCTACGAAAATTATGCAAACGTTTTTAGTCTGTCTATGTGGTATATTAATATTCTGAGGACTCTTTGGAGATTTGAGTTTCACGGGGTTAATTAGTATTAAATGTGTAAGATATTTAAATTTTACACCATCAGAATCTGGAATTTGTCTACAGTGTTTTAGAATTAGCATAAAAACATTGCAGAAGTAACACTAAAAAATTAAAGTTGGTAAAAGCAAAGACGGAACTTTTTATCTTGAAAGTATGTGAGTGCCATAAAGTTGCAAACTGAAGTTTCAAAAAGAATTGCAAATGAAGGCTTAAACGTGGGGTAGAAATACTGTGGAACTTCGTGCTCAACCCCAAAAGAAAATGATGCACAATATTGTCTTCATGTTTAACTTATTTTTTATCTCTTAAGTATATATAGTAAGTATTTTCGTTTTTTTCTACATCTAGGCAATGGAATATTTTACGCAAAGTTTGTTTTCAACGTAAAAAGGAGAGCTAAATGTAACTACTACAGTATTCAGAGCATGATTAAATTTAGAGAGGTATGGAAATAAAATTTATATTTCGATCATTCTCTTAACTCTTACAACACTTGGATAAGATAGGACATGTTATTTTCTCACATTATACATACTGTACGACACAAAATGATTGGCTCTAATCAGGTTAATCTTTTTATGATTTTGGATTGTTGAAAATTAATCTACATCACGTACTAAGTGACGTAGAATCACACAATTGGCTATACGCGATTTTAAAATTTGATTGATTTGAGCTCGTAAGGTCAAATAGCTTTTTGAAAAATGATTAATAACGTGATAGACAGGTGCATCATCTGATGATGAAGGAGTTAGTTTTGTCTTGATGGATCACCAATCTAAACTTTACTGTACGTTCTGATCGTCTAATTTTGTTTTCTCCTGAGAGAACATCTGGTTAACTTATCGTCTTTAATCTTTAAGGGACATCTGATTGATATGTTCTGAAGCACTGGAAGGTATGATTTATTAACTTTAAAAAAAAGGAGGAAAATCTGGCACCTTACTACAGCACGTAAAGCCAATTGAAAACCGTGACAGATTCTGTATTTCAGGGAGTTTTTATATTATAAATAAATCACTATGAAAAAAAAAATAAACATCAAATGGAAGTCTTTCACTCAGGCAAACTTTTTGATGGACATTAGAGGGTTTGGTCAATAACTTTGGGGGAAATAAATATCCAAAAAAAAAAAAAAATCCATACGAAAATCACACAAAACATACTGCGGCATTTTGGTAAGAGGGTGCAAAAGAAAAAAATAATATCTGAATGTATTCTACGCATGCAATTTGAATTGTTAATCAAATTGTTTGCATAAAAAACTTTATAAAATGTACTTACCTTCAATTCGTAAGTTGTAAGACGAGATTGTTTTGGTTTGCTCGTCATCAATTTGCACTCAATGCTAACTCTAAATTTTGGTTGAAGTGGATATGCTGATAGAAATCATTTTAACTGAGCCAAGAAATAGCTGAAAATTCTTGAAGGTCCACGAATTAACCGTAATCTTGATGAAACTTTGAATCTTTCTTTTAAAAATTGTAGTAGATGATGTTAAGCCAGTTTGGATTAAGCGAAAAGCTCTTTGAAATCCATTTTCTCATTCTAAAAACGAAGTTTCTTCATGACATCTATATATATATAAAAGAAAGTCGTGTTAGTTACACTATTTATAACTCAAGAACGGCTGTACCGATATGGCTAAAAATTGGTAGGTAGGTAGCTTAGAGCCAGGAGACTGACATAGGCTATAATTTATGTGTATCAGTTACATAAATAGAAAAACTGTCTTTTTGACTATGCCTTTTTTGACACCTCCATGGCTGAGCGACATAAAGCACACGTTCTGGCAGATTCCGGAGCGCAGTAAACAGGTAGTAAGTTAGCGGTGCGTTGAGTGTTATTTGACTTTTTGTGAAATAAGTTATAAACAAACGCGTTACTTCCCTTGAAATTTATATGTGATAAGCTGTCAGAAACTATTGTCATTTAAGAGTTTTTACGCCTCTGAGGCTGAGAGGTAGAAAGCGCTTGGTGGGATAGCTCCTGGACTGCAGTTAAAGAGGTAGTTCTTCTCACTACTATTCTATCTTCTATATATATAAAAGAAAGTCGTGTTAGTTACACTATTTATAACTCAAGAACGGCTTTACTGATATGGCTAAAAATTGGTGGGTAGGTAGCTTAGAGCCAGGAGACGGACATAGGCTGTAATTTATGTGTATCAGTTACATAAATAGAAAAACTGTCTTATTGACTAAGCCTTTTTTGACACCTCCATGGCTGAGCGACATAAAGCACACGTTCTGGCAGCTTCCGGAGCGCAGTAAATAGGTTGTAAGTTAGCGGTGCGTTGAGTGTTATTTGACTTTTTTGTGAAGTAAATTAGAAACAAACGAGGTACTTCCCTTGAAATTTATATGTGATAAGCTGTCAGAAACGATTGCTCATTTCTAGGATACCGATGATCCCAACCGATATGCCGTTTGAATTTAAAAGACTTCAATTTCCGATCCGTCTTGCATTTGTCATGACCTTTAACAAATCACAAGGCCAATCCTTAAAAGTTTGTGGTTTGAATATAGAACATCACTGTTTTTCCCATGGTCAATTATATGTGCCATGTTTACGGGTCGGAAGACAATCTGCGTTGTTTGTTTTTGCGCCTGATAATAAAACAAAAAATGTTGTGCATCACAAGGTACTTAAGTGAAGAGCAACCTATGTACTAAAATACAGAAACAATAATGAATGATTAATGTAGGTACTTAATTTTTTTTTGTATTTTCTAATAATAAAAAACTTAATAAGTTCAAAAATTTGCTTATTTATTGCCTTTAAGGCGGAACAGAGTTCGCCGGGTCAGCTAGTTAAATATAATTAAAAATAGAAAAGCAAAGCTAGACGTTTCACAGCTCCTACACACGAAATTTCAACCTTCAAAGGGCTGATCCTTTTTGGGCCATAAAAGATATAATAGTTGCACGTAAACATCAAGGCAAAACTAGTAAAATGGAGCTCAAGAATGATCAAAATAGATTTCGATTGTCCGTACTTTTGAATATACTTACGGACGTACCAATAAAGAAGTTAAGTTTCATTCAGGCGTTTTTAAAACGTAAGTGTATGATGATATTTAAGGTGAAATATGTTTCTTAAATGCTCTTCTTCCTTTACTTCTGTCCAAGAAATAAAACATGCATGTAATTTCTCAAATGTATTTGCTAAATTAGATAGTCTGAAAACACAACTGACTTTTAACTGGCTGTATATGTGAAACTAACCCTGAATGCTAACCCCCCTTTATGCAAGGGTGTCCAGTCCACGCATCAGGAGGCATGAGGTAGACTGAGTCATTGAGGTTTTTAAGCAGAGATAATTTTAGAGGGTATGGTCTCGTTCTTGGGGTACAGGGAAGAGGTTAATAGCATTGATGACGGGTGCGGCATCGAATTTAGGGGGATGGACCTCCCGATAATATGAAAAGTACTCATTAATGAGAAATTTAAGTTATGCAATAGAATATTTGAAGAAAAAACAGTACTCATCATCGTCCTGCCATTAAAACCAATTTGGCTCGATCCCACTTATTGACTTTATCTAGATGGTAAAAGCAATTAAAGGACCATTTTCCCAAATAAAGTATCATGTGGATCAAGTATACTTCTGCGTTTGTTACTCTAATTGCAAATTATTAGGCAATTTTGTTTCATATTTTCAATAAAGTTTTGTCGAATGTTTTTATTTGACTTAGCTAATGGAACTGGTCTCTTACATAATCACAAATGATTCAATAAAATATCTACTCTCTACTTGCATTTTTTCCCAACATTCCATTTTAATCAAATTCTACGATTAGTCTGTGGGCCAAGTGCAAATATCGTTCAGGTTCGTTTACCAATCTTAGGGACTACGAGAACTTGCTTGAAATCTATTAATATTGATGTACTCAATCGAAAAATCCAATGTTCCCAAGCGGAACTTGTCTCATTAAGTTTTAATTAGTAATTGAAACACGAACTCTTTTCCTTGGCCTGTTCACTCTTTCACTAGAGACGTTGTCCCTAGGTGGCGCTATTGCACAAAATATTTGCAATCTAAAATTTTAATAAACAGTTTTTCAACTATAATTTTACTTTTTTACTCGATTTTACATTTCAAAATATATTAATACGTTTTGAATCACTCACTTTTTTCGCTGTGTGACTTAATTTAAAATCAAAATCGAACATTGTATCAATCCGCCAGGCGTTTCAGATATTCTCATTCTTTATTTTTGATCAAAGAGCGCCAGTTCGCGCGGTTTCGTTTCGCGTCGCTGTCTTTTATGGCTTGATATCCCCTTTTGGCGATGTTTCACAAAGAGCAACTTTTAGTGGAACGACATTGTTGTATACCGTATTTTTTGCCGTATAAGACGCAGCGTGTTATACGGCATAAATTTAAGATTAATTAAAATTGGGGGATTTAATTTAAAATTAGGTGTGTCTTACACGGCGAAAAATACGGTAATATTGCGTTTTTTACGCTGCTATTTTGAATAACGTTTGATTTTTCAAAATTTTAATTAAATCTTATAAAATTAAGTGTTTATTGTTTTGCTACATAACTTGCAGTCGTGAAAGGAGTTAGTGTAGGAGATATAGAGATTAAATAAGAACCAGTTTAGACATTTTTTGTTGCTGCTTTATTTCTAGAACATAAATTAACTATTACTGTTTTTCAGAAAACCAATACTTATAAAATCACAGGCCCGTCATTTGGGGGAGGGGGGGGAGTCAATTCCTCTTCTTCCCGGCTTTGAAAAATCAATTTACATGTAAGCGGGCGTAGTTTTTGTCATTTTTGGTGCAATTTACATTGTGTATGCAGTGTTTTCCCCCGCTCCCCTTTAAAAATTTGAAATAGCTTGTGTAAATACATATAGGATATATAAGCAAGGGCGGATGCAAGGGAGGGGCGATGGGGGCGATCGCCCCTCCCTTGAGGGACTCTTCCACAGCGGTTCTTAGATTTTGAAGTTCAAAAAAGGCAGTTTTAGTTGATTTTTGATGATATTAAGAGAAAGGGTGAGGATTCGGAGCTCTGATCTGGAAATTTTTCGAAATGGAAGACCAAAACATTTGTAACCAACATGTGTTAACAAGGGTGCATGGAGAAAAAAATGGGCAAGTAAGAAAAAAAAACTCAATCTCCCCTCCCTTGGAACATTTCTGGATCCGCCCTTGTATATAAGGAACTGATTTGTTACCACGAATAAGTGTTTTGAACGACGTCAATCGTCGCCAAATACGATTCGTGACTTTTTCCGTCAATTTTGAGCTTTTAAAAGTAATGCATATTTTATTATGTGCTTTAATAAATGTAATTTAAAATTTTAAATGAAACCATTAAGATCATGACAGGACCTATAGTCTGTGGGCCAAGCACCGATATCGTTCAAGTTCGTTTACCAGTTTTAGGGACTACGGGAACTTGCTTGAAATCAACTAATAGTGATGTACTCAATCGAAAAATCCAATGTTCCCAAGCAGACCTCGTCTTAATTAGTAACTGAAATAGGGACTATATTCCTTAGCCTGTTGGCTTATTCACAACAAAAATTGTCTCTAGGTGGCGCTGTTGCACAAAATATTTGCAATTTAAAATTTCAATAAACAGGTTTTCTACCCTAGTTTTTCTTTTTCATACGATTTTATGTTGCAAAATATATTAATAAGTCATAATATACTTACTTCACGTCTTTTGTGATTCAGTTGCTAAGAAAATCACAAAAATGTATCAATCCACATTTCCGCTTGTTCTTAATCTCGTTGTTTCGTTAATGGCCCTATATAATCCAGTCAATGAATACATTATAGAATGCATGGAATATGCGAGAGTATTTGACTACAGAATATTGTTAGGGGTAGTTAGTAAGTTAATATACTGAAAGTCCCCGACCCTGGGGGATGAGCTAAAGGTGGGAGGGGGGGAAGCAAATTTTGGGTTTTTCGAAAAATCATGGAAATGGTGGGAAAAATTGGTTTAAAATAAAAATTCAAGCTAAACAAGATTCGTATAACAGTGTTTCTACACATATTTGTCGAATTTTCAATAATTTTCCAGGTGTATATTGTGAAAAAACGAGAAATTTCGGAAAAACTCTCTATTTTTGTCAAGCAACGTTGAATGGTTCTATTTTAAAAAGGGAGACAGCTTGATTACGAAAATGCACGATAGCAGCATTTCCACGTACTCCGATATTATTTTATTTTTATAGAAATGATAAGGAAGAGAAAAAAAAAAACACCAACACAAATCAACACCTCAAATATACGAATGTAACGAAAAACAAAACAAAACAAAGAAAAATCCCTTCTCATTCCTTATCTCTCTTATCACAATCACCCCCGTTTCATAAAATCGGTTGAGACCTGACGCATGCGCGAATTCGAGGAAGATCGCCGAAAAGAATATCAAACAGTATCTATATATCCATCTATATGTACATATAAATATATAGGCAGAGACCGTCACATATATATGATATTTAACGTAATTATCCGCCCCTAGAATTCCATTTTCGCATATTTTGCCATCTATCTTTAATGGCCTGTAAAAAACTAATGAGACAATATTTTTTCGGGAACATTGTGTTTTTTTCATCTGTAGACTCTAAGGATTCAGAAAAATATCACATTTCGTAGTCCCCGAAGTTGGCAAACGAAACCATGTTTCTAAGCATCTTTTCTGCCTTCGGCCCACAGACTAGATCAAATAACTTTCCACGAATGTCCCCCAACTAGAAAATTGATCGGTAAAACTCGTTCATTGACTAGTTCATTGTCTCAGGACGTTATTTGGATCAGCTTTGCTTAGTAATAAATTACTTTGAATGACTTGTCCACTTAATTATCGATGAATGTCTTGAAGTGCATAAAAGGAAGCATGGCTCAATTTCTGATTGCTCGTAAATTAGGAACACGAAAGAAGCGGGAAAGCTGTAGGTCTATAAATTTCCTTTTTTAATTAGTCATGTACATGAAATGTTACATCCATATCTGTATGTTTCTTAACTTGCTAAACTACCCAACAGATTTCGCTGGAAATTTTAGTTTTTACTGACTAATACCGTCATGTATGTAATGACCGATTCCAAGGAAATACGATAGTTATTTCTATGGTTTTGGATTTTTAATTGTTTTTAATGCTTTTAATTGTGAAGTTTCAAGGCATCTGCTGAAATTTCATTATGTTGCTGAATAACGAGTAGTCTACGTAGCTGTTCCCTGGCATAAAAATACAAGTGTGAGCGTTCAACTTTTGTTTGAGATATAATAAAACTAGATCTATATTTACTTCTTTTGAAAAACGTTTGTGCACTAACTCACATAATACTATTATGCTATTATTATTTCAATGCGTTTCGTGATGATGAGGAGATATATATCGATAATTAGTAAAATCTACGATATTTTGTCTGCCACAGAATTTGCTCCAGATCATATGCGTCAACATTTTCTACGTTAGTATTGCATATAAAGAAATAGAAAACATTTTTAATGGTAGTGTGAATGAGAAAAGTGGATGTACAAAAACCTAAAATAGAAATACTGAAATAAGCGTCAAGAGAAAAACAAAACTACTTCTGAAATTCAGTAACTTCGCCAATTTTCGAGTCACAACGTTGCGACCAATAAAATTTCATTAATTTGAAGGTTAAAAATAAAAAAAAGCAACGTTAACTAAAAATTGCAGCAAAAGTTTTTTAGTTTTTATTAAATGAAGAAAATTTTAAAAAGATGTTTTAAAATCTAAGTCATCTAAATGAAAAATGTAGCTTGAAGTAACGTAAACTGTAGAATACCTCTAGTCACCATACAAATCGAAGCTTAACTCTCGTAATTTTCTCCTTAAATTTCATATATATACTCGGTTTGATGCTTATTTTATATTTTAAAAAAGTGGCAAAAGCTAAACTTGGATTCTGGAACAGCTCATAAGATAAACTTTGAAGGTTTCAAATGGAAAGAATTTTCCCGAATTTTAGTGATAAAAGCTATCAGACAGAACAAAAAATATGTAGAATTAGAACAATAATTAAAGTTAGAATAATTTAGCTGTAGTGTTTTATCTGATGTAAATTTATATTTAGTATTAGCTTCGTTAGCAAGTTTTGTGACAAGTAAAGTTAGATATTTGTTAGTATATTGTAAATAATTAAAACTGTTAAAAGTGAGTTAACTTTGCTAGTTGAAAAACCTACATTGACCTTCTTTTCGCAAATACATTTTTTAAAATTTTCCAATCGTTAAACAATTTCCAAATTGACACTATTTGTTTTCTTAGAATGTCTGACAACAGTAAGACAAAAAAATTAGACTGTATAAATACAATCTTCTATGAAAATTATTAGAAAATTAAGGTTAATTTGCTTTCATGAAAAACTATCAATATAATATAAGAAAGTTTATTTGGTTAAACATTTTACAACAAATCTTTGTCTTCAATAGTTCGACAGTTGTATAGAAGTCTTAGAAATAATCAGCTACATCACTTAAAATTCGATATTATTTTAGTTCATATTGATTATCTGAAGTCAAATTTAATCTGTACCCGGTCTTTATCTTAATATTTTGACAATCGTTCTTTATATTTCTATATTATGCATATTTCCAATATTTGCTGGATACCTGAGAAATTTTTGATTTGGTACGTTTAGAACCACATTTGCCTTTTCTAGGTCCTTATATTATTGATTTTCATATTGTAAAACAAAGGAACTTCAGTTACAATATAATAAAGTCTAACAAATAATTGAGGAAAGTTAAAATATAGGGATAGTATATTTAAAAAAGTTTCTTCACAAATGAGAAAAGAAAATTTCAGTTAAGTTTCGGTAGATCAGAATAATGCATTTAACATTGAGGGACTCATTGCAAGTTATGACCAAAAAACGTCTTTCATTTGTATTAAAGACACTTATTTTTAATACTAATAAACTGTTCCATTCTGGTTAAGAAACTTTACACAGCCGCATGAAATTAAATAGAGAAGTTTGAAAAAGGTCAAAACTCCTAGAATTGATATGGGTCGAATCAAATTTAATAACCATATTAGCACAATAATTAAAAAGAATATTGATTTAAAAAGTGAAAGAAAAAATTCGTATGCAGTCTTTTAGCATAGCAATCTGAGTGCACAAAATAACCCAATTTAGTTTCCTCTATGTTAATTACGAATAGTACTGGAGAGATGAACCTGCAAAAAAACAAAAAAAAAAATCATCATATGCGATTTCTCTCGGATTCTACTTTAAAAAGGCTAAAATATGGAAATAATGTTTCTTTATCCTTGATACCTTGCGACCATATGATGCTCAGCAGGTAAATAAATGTTTTAAAATGAAAAAAAAGGGGTGTATCAAACCTCATCTATAATCAAACCTCCTTTATTTCTCGTACAGAAATAACAATAAGATTCTGTTAATTCAAATAAGTTTCTACTCACTACATTTAAACCGTAAAATTTCTGTTTTGGGGTGGAATTATAAGAATTTTCTGAGTCCATTTACTGTAGTAAAATAGACCATATTTTAAATTAAGTAAAAAGAATTAACATACAGATAGCTCATATAATGTTACTGAATAATATATGATGAGTGAATACACTGTTATAATTTTTCCTGAAATTTTACGGTAAAAGTTACTGGCATCTATGTTGCCAGTAACTTTTACCGTAAAATATTTTTTTACTGTAAAATTTTACGGAAGAGAAAACGAGAATTGAAATACGCGAGATACGAACAATAAGGATCGAACCCGGGACCCAATTTTTTCACACTGCTTTATATCCACGGTAACCAGATGAGACACACCAGGAGAGCGGAAATAGGGCATCATGTGCATCTCACAGTAAGTCACGGTGCTGATCCAATGGCGCTGCAATCGCACAATTAACTGTAAAAATTTTCTGCACTGTAAATGCTACATTTTACAGTAATATTTACCATAAAAGCTTCCTGAATTTTAATAGTGTAGTTATTAAAATCAATGTAATAAGCTAGAAAAAGTTACATAAAAAAAGTTGTCATTCTCGTGGAATCCATCTCAGATGAAATAAAATTATAATACAGTGCATCAGTATTTATTTATTTCTTATTGTTTAGGTAAAAGGTTCTCCAATTGAGTATTTTGAATTCTATCAAGTTGAAATTGAATATACAGGGTGTCCACTCCAATCGTGGACCAATAGCTAATTTCTAAACCGTTAGAGATAAGCATATAGTTGATTTAGGAAAAAATCTCCAAATTATGAAAGGAATTTTGGGTCTATTCAATGTTTTTCAAAAAATCAAATTTTGAAGGAGTTACGAAATTTAAATTTTTATACAGCCCCCCAGTCCTATCAATCATATTTAGTAAAACATTCTTGACACTGTAACGTTTAAAACTAAAAAAAAATCACTCCTCTACCACAAAAATTGACCGAGTTATGACGTTTTGAAAAATCAAGATTTTGCATTATTTCATGACGTCATCGAGCGATCGCTTAAGGGACCGTATGCGAAATCCTTCAAAATCTTGATTTTTCAAAACATCATAACTCGGTCAATTTTTTTAACGGTTTAGAAATTAGCTATTGGTCCTCAATTGGAGTGGACACCCTGTATAAACTGCTTATTGGCTGGTAAAAATGGTTATTGGTGAAAGGCCTGCGTTTTTAAGTATAATTTACCTGCCTGACTTAATTGTTATTCTTTTACCATCTCTACAATGCATCCTGGGTGCTTGGCGATTGAGTCTTAGGGCCATCATAATGCAGGTAGATACCCGGAGTTTTAATTACATGGTGAATGGTACGCACATTTTATAATTTTCTAAGAGGAGGATGCTATTAAAAAAAAAATGGAAAAAGACACTTATTTCTTATCAATTTGAGGATTTTTTTTCATTGTTTCATTGTTAAAATTAGGTACAGTAACCCCTCGTTATATCGCGCTTGTTCGGAGACAACAGAAAAAGCGCGATGTATCCTTAAACGCTATATAACAGAGGTTGTAAAAAAGTAATGATTCAAGTTAACGTGCAAAGTAATGGCATGCGTTCCTTAAGAATATTAGTTTATAATCATAGTAGGACAATCTTTTTAGTTAAAATGAAAGAAAACTTGCTGATTAACTTTCGTTTTAAAATAAATAGTAATAATAATAATTTTTAATATTTCTGTTGCTATATAGAGGAATACTAAACGAAAGTTGCAGCTTAAACTAACGAAATCAGATGTAGAGAAAACTTACCAGGTCTAGTCATTGTTTGAAAATGAAGAAAATACTTTTCTCAGAAATAAAACTTTTTTCTATGATATCAAATGTAAAGAAGCATTTTTAGAAAAAATATGTATAATAATTCAGAAGACAAATGAAAAGCGTGATACATCCGAATGAGCGATATAACGAGGAGCGTTGTAACGAGGAGTTACTGTATTTCATTTTTGTGTAGCATATTATTTGCAATGAAATCACACAATTATTATTATAAATTATAGGCTTGGCATTTTTTTCTGTTTTCTGACTCTTGTTCAGCTGCTCAGTATCACTTTTATTGCTTTTGCTTTTTTTTTTCAGTTTCTCTGTATTGTTTGATCGTTTATGTCAGCCACAGTAAAGCTTTTAGGCTACTTTCAGATAGTCGAGCTATTGGTGGTCATACGAAAGTTGCTGATAATGGGCCATTAGCGGCTAGCCGATCGTGGGTGGCCAGATTGTGATCGGAAAAGAAAAACCGTTACACAAACTGATTTGTGAGCTGGTACTCTTTTAAAGTTTTCTTTTTAGCAAGTAATTGTACACTGGATCGACCCTGAAAGGGGCCGCTTAAATTAACGAATTCAACGAGATCATCAAAGTGCAATTTGTTTGCAACGCTTATTAATTTTCGTTAATTTTTTTTCTGATCCGACTCATGTGATAGAGCTGTCATGTTTATGTGGCATTAGAGGGAAAAAAACCAAAAAGTTCAGTCTGCCTGGTTGAAGCCTTTTCCTTTCTAATTTTTCCTCCCTGAGGATTAACATGTTGCACTTGAAACCCTTTGAACGCCAGGCACATCAGCTAGTAAATCAATAAAAATTGTCCTGTGACTAGCCTTTTAATTGGTCTTAATAAGTATTTTAGCTACCTTGTAAATATTCTATTGGTTAAGGAAACTGTCCAACCTATGGTGACACCTATAAAGGGACTGTATATTCCTTTAGTCTTTAAGCGCTTGCGTCCAAAGTAAGAACAAATTACAACTCATTCTTTGACATATCTGTTAATTGGTCTCCTACATAATACATGAAATATTTTCAATTTTCTCATTTAACGTCACTAGTATGCAAGGTCATCAAGCTCTTGATTTATTTTCTCTTTCAAATTCTGAGCTGTAGATTTCTTGAAGAATAATTAGCATTTTTGTTCTGAAATAACGTGCAGGTATTTAATTGCCAAGAAATTTATATTCACTTAGTAGAAGCAACTCCATTTTAAAATTTTTACAAATATTTTCAACTGTCAATTTTTATTAAGGACTTTATTAATATTTCTGGAAACCAAAAAGAATCTGACAAGTTTTTCCATAATTTTGTGAAAAAAAAATATTTTTTTATGTTTTTGGCATTCCAAATGTAAAGGTTTTAAATTTTCCTGAAGTGTTTGTGTAAAAAATGCTTGAATTGTTAAAAAAAATTCCCTTAAATTACTAAACCAAAAAATATTTTCATCCAAGCTTTTTCAAACGGAGTTTGTAACAAAATCCACCTTTTAGCTTGGTATCTACACTTGTCTTAAATTTCTCCGTAGACGCTAATGTTGAGCGCTTTTTTTTTTTTTTTTTAACTGTTAAAAAGTAAACTAAAAATTGTTTTCATCAAAAAGTGAAATATGGGAGCGATGGGTCCGAGGTACCGAGATCTTTCTAACAAAAAGAGTTCGTTCTCGGAGTATTCACTCAAAAGCAATGGGGGAAGGGGGGCAGAAAGAGATACATGTTTTCATGTAGAACACTCACCTTTTTTTTTCTTCTTTTTTCCAAATTTTACTTGACTAATGCATTCATTTGTGACTGTTTTAGGAATAATTTTAAGATGTATTTAGACTTCTTTCATGCTTTTTTTCTGCTTTCTTTTACGTGTATAGGAAAAAAAGGTAAAAAGAGAACGGAAATTTGGTACTTGCCCTTCATTTCGGGTGGTTTTGTTTCTCTTCTGTTTTGTTTTTTGTTTTTATTATTTTTTTAAGCCAAAATTTCCCACAAATTGTGAGTTAAACTATTGAGGGAAGGAAATAATCCCCGTACCCTTTTACATTCTATGCTAATTTAAAGAGCGCTTTTTTTTTCTGCACGAGATGAAATTCGTTCCAATTTTTTCAGTTTCTATTCCGGCAAAGCCTACTTTAGAAACTCTACTTTACATTGCTCCCTCAATTCAAAAAAAAAAAAGGTTGTTTCTCAACTTTTCTATACTAGAAAGCAACTTAACTTGACACTGAACATCACTACGGGCGGAGCCAATAAGAGCTAACTTGACACTGAACGTCACTACGGGCGGAGCCAATAAGAGCTAACTTGACACTGAACGTCACTACGGGCGGAGCCAATAAGAGCTCACAAGCAGTCAGCTATCTCCTCTAATTCGCCAAGTAGGCTGTGACGTTTTATCTAGCTCGTTTTTCATAGGCTAACGTCACGCAAACATCACGCTGACGTCACGATGCTGTTGTCAAGAAAGGTTGCAGTGTAGTATAGTCTTTTGAAATCCTACCAGGGAGTGGCAACCTTTCTTCTTACAGCAAAACATATTCTCAGATGTGAACTATTCCTCATGTGTTCTTGAATTTGAATGCATTTAAATTTGAATGCCATGGGCCCTTTAAAAAAAATGGCCACTTTAATCAAGCAGTTCGTTTCTGTTCGTAATTATGTTGTACTTTTAGTTAACTTTACCGTAAAAGTAAAAGAAGGGGGAAAAAAGTATAAAAAAGACTTTTATGAATGTTTTAATTATCAGCTTTAAATATTAAACGTATGTTTGACTTAATTTGCAATCTCAGCTAATTAAGAGAATATTCAAAATAACGGAAAATAAAACTGCTCGTTACAGTATTATAGCAAAATATAGTCGAGCCTGCTTATGGAACAGCCTTTTTAAAACAAAAAATATTCTAATAAGCAGGATATTGCAGTATCCGGATCAAATTAATACATTACAACGGTTTTATGCATTGAATATATACTATATTAAGCGGGATAGCCTTTTAACCGATATTCTAATAAGCGGGCTTGGAAAAAATCTCTAAAATTAGTATTTTAATGAAAGTTGGAAACTCCCCTTCGAAATTTTCCAAAGCGATAAAGGACCTTGCTTCTTTAGTTTTATTGATTAATTCACCATGATTTTTATCACGCAAACAGTTTCGTTATTTGTCAACGCTCGTAACAATCTCTCGGAATCACTCCTCTTTTCCCCTGTTTCATTATTTTTCTGAGATTATGAAATTCGGTCCAAGGTACTAAGTTCGTCAGCGGGATGACAGAAGAAACACGGAGAAAGTGCGCTTCCCCAGTTTCCGCTAACTTCGCACCCGGGCAAATGTCACGTGGCGGAAGTGATGTCACACTACCCTCTCCGATCACTACGGCTCCTCTTACGTCCGATTCATTCGTCCGCTCACAGCGATTTCTGACGCGAGTGTTCTTTTCGCTCTTTTGATAACGAGATGTGTTGGGATTGATTGCTTTATTTGCGAGTTCAATTTTTGACAGACGATTTAAATCGTGGGATACTTGCGCTTGATTAATTCAAGAAAATTGTCACAACGTATTTGAGAATTACCTCTGTTTACTGCCATAAAGAGGCGCATATTTATTATGTGAGAGGTGAAATCGAGATTTTCAAAATGTGAAAATGTTTTACACGTTGTTTAAAATTTACGTTATGTGCTGAAAATTTTGCAAAGTATATTTTTTTTACTTTGCATGAGGAACAGTAAAGAATGCTAGATGAACAAATGCAAAATCACTTAAAAGTTTTTCTGTTGTGAAACTTTGACATTTTGTGGAGAGAGAGACTTCATATGGTGAATAATGTAAAAATGTTCCATTACCGTGAACCAAATTGCTCAAAATCTAAATCAATTCGAGCTCATTCCAGCAGAATCAAAAAAAGAATACAAAAGGTAAGGATGTTTGTTTTTCTTTTGAAAATAATTGCGCAGTGCTTTGTTGTACAAGATATTTTTGTCATTATCCATTAAAATTTTATTTACCAATACCTTGTCGTTACATTTGTGTACTTTTTTTGAGAAAACATTAGTTTTAGTAATTGTAACTCTTACATTAGTTTTAGTAATTGCCTTATGTTTCCTGACTGGACATTTTCTTCTTATTTGGATAGTTATAAACTTATAGTTGAATTTGTTATGCCCTCAACTAACTCTTTTCAGTTTAAAATTTTCCGTTATAATATGACATTTATTTGCTCTTATACTTTATAGACATTAAAATATTTTGTTTCGTTCCAAATTCGTAAACATATATCAGCATATTTTTTCGTTATGTAAAGTAATTTTCATATAGATTTGAAATGTGAAGTACGTGTTTGCTTCTTTAATTCCATTATTTTCTCACTTGATGTATATAGATATCAATACATTTAATATATGTTTACTTTTCCCTTAATGTGCATAATTAAAAAAAATGTGTATAGTTTTAAAACGTATCTTTCAATTGTTTCGAAAATTCAGGTGTGGAAATTAGCTTTGTATGTAACGCAACTCGTCTTAAGTTTTAAACAAATACGCCTTCACGGTTTTTCTTTTGGTTGCAATGAGTAAATTCCAGATAAAACTGTTTATTTGATCAGCAAACTAGTTTTGTATGATTAGCAGTGTGATGTTCTTATGACAAAGATGAAATTTATTCGTATTTGGTGTATAAAATACCTTCTCCCGTTATGACTTAATAGCGAAAAAATCGGAAAACATTTTTTTTTAAATTCACATGATACTTTTTCTAGTATTTCAGGCGCTCGATGTTTATCTTGCTTAAATGAAGAAGTATTTATTTATTCATTTTATTTATTTATTACTTATTCATTTTATTCATTTATTTACTTATTGAGTATCTAAGGTTCTTTCCGTTTGTCTAATAAGTCATATTTCGATTTTTTCCCAGTATTTCTGTAACAGAAAATAATTTCATAAACAAAATTTGTCTTTTCTTTTATTGGTCTTTTCTTCTTCTTGCTGTTTTTTTAATACTAATTTTGTTTTCACTTTTTTACAAAGAATTCAAGTTTTCGTTACTTTCTTCTGAGCAGCAGTTCGTCAATATCGGATAAAACTTTATTTGACCAGCAAAATAATTTGCAGTGATTCACATTCACATAGTGATGATGCTCTTATAATAGACATAATATTTACTATAAATTGCTTCTCCAATTCTAACTTCGTCTGCTTTAGTAAACAAATGTTAAAACATTTTTAATTTCGATGATTTTTTTTTCTGTTGTTATTTCATGTATGGAACTTTCATCGTATCTTAGTTGAAAAATATTTAGATGTGTGATTTTTTTTTTTTTTTTTTTTTTTTGAGCTGCTATACGTTTTCTGATGGCTTTTAATTTTTTTAACTCATTATATTTTTCTATATTGTTTTTTACAAGTCTAATTTAAAAGATAATTTTCTCAACCACATTTGTTTTACGGTTACTTGACCCGTTTTTAAAGAGTATTATTAGCTCTGAAGTAAATACCTACTTATTAAAATTAAATACCTTCGTAGTTTTCCTTTTATTTGTAATCAGTAAATGCTTCAGTAACAAAGCTTTGTTTATTTGATAAGTAAACAAATTGTTAATAATTCAGTGTGACGTTCTAAAGACGAAGATGATCTTGTTAGTGTTCTACGTTTTTAAATGACTTTTCGGATTCTAACTACATCCATTTTAATAAAATAACAGGACAATCTCTCAAAACAATTGAAAATTTATATAAATGTCGTTTTCGTATTGTTTAGTATTTCGTTTAACATTTACCCTGTTTTAGTTGTGTTAAACATGCTTTTAAATTTGAATAACTGAGCGTTTTACACTGATCTTTTTATCTTTTTGCAAATCATCTTCGATTTTTTCAGTATTTTTGATAGGGGTGATATTTGGATAAACGATATGTTTCTTCAATATTATTTCTCCTATTTTCTTTAAGAATCCTTTTCCTTCGTCTTTTCTCTTGAGGTAAAAATTTTTAAATGCCAGACGTTTGTGTGATGAGAAACAAATTTGTTAGGTTTCTCATTGTGACATTTTTATGACGACGACGAAATCATTTGTGTTTGAGTTTTTAAATAGCTTCTTCAATTTTAACTTCATTTGTTTTAATAATATCACAAGACAATCTCACAAAGCAATTTAAAACTTATAAGGAAGATAGTTTTTTTTTTAAATATTTCAATTAATACTGATAATGTTTTAGCTAAAATATGTATGCATTTTTTGAATAATGAAGAGTTTTATATGTTTTAATCAACCTTTTTTTTCTTTTTTAACATATCACTACATTCGATTTTTTCTACTAACTCTGATAAAAATGATATTTTGATTAACAATATTGGTCTTCAATAGTATTTATCCTGCATTTTTTAAGAATCTAATTTTATCAGATTAGAAGTGTGATTTGAAAGAATACGCAGTGTGATGCTCTAAAGACGAAGCAGATAGTTTGTGTTTGACGCTTTTAAATAACTTATATGATTCTAACTTTTTCTTGAATGAAATAGCAGGAAAATCGCTCAAAACAGTTTGAAATGTATATAAAAGATAGTTTTTATTTTTACCAATATTGATCATATTTTGATCATATTTTGATACATTGATCATATTTTGATCTTGAGAGATGCGTTGTTTTGGATAATTAAGATTTTTTACATGGGTCTTTTTATCTTTGTCACAAGTTATGCACTTTGATTTTTTCCAGTAATTATGATAGGGATTTTTGATAAATGAGATTACTCCAGTAGGACTACTTTCTTTAAAAACCTATTGCTTCGTACTCTCTCTTTCGGTAGGAATTTTAAAATGGTGGGTGGAACTTCGTTTATTTGATCAAAAAAATAATTTGTAAGGATTGTGACGCTGTTATACCAAAAATGAAATTTATTTGCGTTTGACATTTTATAATGGCTTTTTTTTTCTGCTTTGGTTGAACAAAGAAAAATATGTCAAAGCAATTCCAACTTACGTAAATAATCGTTTTTATTTTTGCTAATGTTTCATGAGTAGAGGGTTTAGTTTGTTTTAGTTAATAGAAATATTTAAGTTTATACACTTTTTTTTTTTTTTTTGAGTAACTAAATGTTTATACAAAGCTTTTTATCGGTTTACAATTCACGAATTTCGATTTTTTCAGAAATTCTGATACAGCGGATAATTTGATAAATGAGATGTTTAGAGTGGTCTTCAACATTACTCATCCTGTTTTCTTAAACAATTATACATCTTGGTAGTTTTCTTTCTAGTTTAGCAATATCAAAATACCAGATGGAATTTTGACCATTTCACCAGAAAAAATATTTAAGGATTCACGGTGTGACATGTTTTTGCAAAGATGATATTTATTTCTGTTTAACGTTTTCGAATTTCCGTTCGAGTTCTAAATTTGTTTGATTCGGCTAATATATGAATCCTTTAAAGTACTTTTTAACTAAAATGTATTTCTACTTTTATTTTTGCTAACATAAAATGAATGGAAGATTTATCCCGTTTTAGTTGAGAAATCATCCAATATTAAGTTCTACATTCGTCGGACGAAAAGTTTCAAGTGGGTCTATTCCTTTTTTTATCGGTGCATTAAGTATACATACAGTTAAAAGTCCCTAAAAGCCTTCAATAGAATTGTTTGTACTAACCAATGTAGAAATAATGTCAGTTGCTAAAATGTGCTTAACGTGTTACAAAGTCCCCCCCCCCGTTTTTAAAGTCATATATTATATGCATCTATTTATTTATTTAAAACAATGTCCATCCCTTCCTTTTCATGCATTGTGCATTGAGTTGTCCAACGTAAGAATCATTGCTCTAAAACCAACATGTGGCCCAGATGGAAAAGCAAATAACTCGTTGGTTGAGGCAGTTGAAAGGAGCGATAAGCGAATAAAAGCATAATGCACAGTAAAAAAATTCAGATATTAGTCACTTAAAACGTCGAATTATGGTTGTAATTGAAGTAATTTTCCGAGAGATGCTTCACAGAGGGAGATTAACTATTTTCTTAAAATGTCTGTTGAGCGATTTTTTTTACACAATTGAAATGAACTGAAATAGGTGGGTATGAACCTTATACTTTAAAAATAATAAAACTAAATTTTGTGGATTATTTGCATGACACAGTTTTGAGATTCCTTTTTTTTTTTTTTTTGATGATCCTGGTCATATTAACAGATTTTCAGATCTTGTTCATCGTAAATCAGCATCATTACCATATCAGACAGTGTTGAATCAAGGTCGTCTCTCAAACGTTCTTAAATTCTGCCTCCTTCTTGCTACTCTTTACTTCTGTCACAGGCAGTTTCAATGTCGTCTACTCGTTTTAGCCTTAATCTCTCGCAGATTCAGTAGTGTTCTGGCGTGATTGAAGTTCTTGCCATAAGTTCTTTTTTTATTTATTCACTAGCTTTTTATTTATTCACTAGCACCATAGATGATACAACATAGCTAATTGTTATTGTTTTTAACTTATTTCGTGTTAAAATGAAATAGGTGAGGCTTAAGTTGATAATTCATTGTTAATCGTAATCCTTGCTGGAAAATACTCATATTTAAATGTGTTAAATTTCATCAATTTGTATGCTTAAAGGCTTATCTCTATCACTCAACATACTCAAAATTGAAAGAAAATGGCCATTTTGAGACGAAAAATTCGAATTTTGAACTTTTTGTATCTTTTTTAAATTTCAAAACCCCGCCTATGTGAATTCTAGGACATCAAGAAACCTCTGTGCCTAGTTTGATGAAAATCCGACTAAAATTAGATTTGTATAAGAAACAAACATACATACATCCGTTTTTATACATATAGATGAAACATGCTTTACGTTTTTCATATTATTGGCTAAGTAGCATATTAAAACGGTATAAAACGTTGTTCTTATCTTTGATTTTAACACCAAATCTATTTTCATATGTGATTATTTATTTGTGCACTTCAATTTTGCAGTTATGACATTTCTTTTCGATGACCCTGCATAGATTAACAAAATTGTGCCTCACCTATTAGTGTCATCAACATGTCAACCTTTCTTTCCTTGGGCCAAGGCCTTCTGCGAATCATTCTTCCATTCTGCCTGTCTTCTATTATGGCTCTTTCAGTTTATGTTATTGTAACTTTTTAAATCATTTCTACCATCGAAAAAGATGTGTCTCCCCCCCCCCTTATTTTACGAGTTTTTTTTTTTTTTTTCTTTCTTTTCTTTTGCTTTTGATTGAAAAAAAAAATCCGCAATTTACTTCTATGTTTATCCTTTAAGGATGTCATACACTGTAAAAAATGAATGTTGTTTTTACAGTATAATACAACTAATTTTACAGTAATAAACTGTATAAATTGCTAATTGTACATTAATAAACTGTAAAATTGCTAATTTTGCAGTATTGAACTGCAAAATGGCTAGTTTTACAGTTTATTAAAGTGCATTTTACAGTTTTATACTGGAACCTCTGCTTCCAATATAAAACTTGTTTTTACAGTAACGCAGCTAAATTTTACTGAAATAAACTGTAAAATGAATTACTTTACAATAATAAACTGTAAAATTGCTGGTTTTACAGTTTATCATTGTGCTTTTTAGTTTTAAACTGGAACCTCGACTACCAGAATTATACTGTTTGAAAGGACAGTTCTTTTTTTGCAGTGTGAAAATTTAATCCTATTGATTTTACTAAACTGTATAGCCAGTTTTTTTGTGCATTATTTACTTTTTTTGGGCTTGCGGATATCCCTAGTCAGGAGCTAGACCCAGTGGGATTACTAATAACAACATTATTCTGTTAAATAAAGGGTAAAAAATAGTCTCTCCAAGCCTAGCTCGGATTTTAAGATTTTCTTCTATGCCTTCCTGGAAAAGTTACTGATTCTTATTTGATGTTTTTTTTTTTTTTTTGCCCATATCTCTATGGCGTAAATTAAATGAATCGAATAATGGAGTAATTGTTTGTTATGGTTCTTCTTTTTTCTTTTTGACTACATCTGACTTTAGAATTAGTTATATGTGTTTTAGTTTCTTGTTGAACTCCTCTTCGATTTCGATTTCACCGTTGCGATACATTTCACTAAACTTTAAACACTTTTTCTATTATAAGTGTTTTAACACACACGCACACAAATACATTTCCTTTTTTATTAGTTTGTAAATGTTATTAAACATAAAGCCCCCAGTAATCGTTCATTAAAATACATTGCAAGTACTTTACTTTCATTGCAATTTAACGGCATATTTCGCAAAAGTTTTAACGCCTCGCTTTCATTACAATTAATCATAGATTGTAATGAGCCACGTTTCTTTAAAGATACAATGTGTTTGAAAAAATCGACTAACTGTAATTATTTTTTCTATAATTTTGTTTTCTTCCCCCCACTTTCCTTCTAAATTTCGGACTACTTTATAATGGTTTTTTGCATTATTTTCTAAGTGCTTTAAAAGACTTATTATTTTTTTTTTTACATAACGTAAAAGAAAGTTTCTATTCAAAATCTTGTAGGCATTGTATAAAATACTTTTATTCTCTACTGAGCTACAAATCTCCCAATATCCTAAACGCATTTTTCCAATGCCTGTATTCATAACAAATATTATTTCTTGCAGCTTACTGCAAAAAAAAAAAAAAAAAAGAAAAACCTTTAACCATAAATGAAAATGTGTAACAAGCTTTACCTTCCCTTTAAATTTTGCACTAAATTTTCAACCGTTTTTTCATTGCAAGTATTGTGAGCATCAGCTGAATGGCGTGATACCAAGGCTTTAGTTTCAACGACATTGGCCCGGGTTTGACCCACTGTAGCACAGTCGGCGGAATTTCAAGATAATAATCATGCGAATTGTCGTTAAATTACGTGGAATGCAAAATGGCCTTTATGTATTCGTTTGGCTTTGAATGCCCTCAACAAAATTAAAAAACCCTAGTACAGTGTTCGAATCGAAGAGAGCCCAAGTGCCTTCAGCTGGTGGAAACTGGGGAGTGAAAATTATTCGTGTCATAAACGTCCGCACCTTATGGTGGCATGTCAAAGACAGGACGTATATCGGAGGATCGCACTAAATCTGCGAATGGTTAGAAACCCATTTGCGTACCCTTATTATGGAAAGAAAAGTATTCCGAGTTTTAATTTACTTACTACAAAAAAAAAAAGTCGATATGACAAAATATTATAGCTCCTCTTGTGGACAAATAATATGTTCAGTTATTTAGGGTGACTTTGAACCATACGTTACTATTTGGGAACAAGTCTTGTATTCTAATTTGAAATTGTTGAAAGCTCTTGTTCGCTGTACTGTTATATTCTATTTAATTTAATAGATTTTAGAAACATTTTAATGATATGAAATACAAATGAGAATTTTTAAAAAATTTAATTTCCTGGCACACAATTGAACTATTTTTAAAAAATAATTTATTTTGCAGAACACTTTTCTCTTGACTTTGTTACCCTAAGTGTCAGAAACCCCCTTGAAACAGGTTACTAAAAAATAAATTTACATGGTATCTATTCATTATTTCTTTGTTGTAAATAATTAATCAATATTTCAAGAGAGTATCATCAGTTTTATGCTATATTAGATGCAATAACAATACTAAAGTATGAGCCTATCAGTGAAGAACAGAAAAATTACGAATCAAAGCCACCCTGAATGACTTTATTTTTTTTTCCTGTCTAATATTCTATGAATATTAACGACGCTGTAAGTGAAATGAACTTCCACTAGTTGACCGACCTAAATTGACGCTTCTTACGTAGTTGTTCCGTGATTTTTTTCCAAGTGAAGAACGACCGGTTATGTACCCATTGCATTGACACATCCCTTCGATTTTTTGGCCGCCTAATCCCCAAAAGCAGGTTGAGGTCTTTAACACTGTTCTCGATTAAGAGGAGAATGACTTGAAGAAGAATTATGCTAAAATTAATTGCTGTCTTCCAATTCTCAGTTGTAAACACTGTAGATAATTCATTATCAAGACAGTGTTTCGTGTATGAACGTCCATTTTCCGTTCTTGTTCAATATGAATTAAATTTATTTTAAAATAAAAGTGAGTATAGAAATCTGCTAATATATGGAGAGAAACATTCGATATGAAAAGGCGCACCCAGTGTGGGGAAAATCATTTAACTTTTGAATTAAAGTAAAAATCAGGTTAACAGATTAAAATTTAACAAATTATAATGAAAACAGGAAAAAGGTGGCAAAATACTAAGGTATTTAACTTTTTTATCAATGAAACATACTGAATGTTAACAATATGTTGTTCAGATAAAATGAGAAGCTGATATGGGCTGAAATAGCAAAATTTTTGGAAGTTTAGGTATTACTTTACTTATAAATTATATCACTTTACAGGGAATTTCATATTTTAAAACACAGCAGCACAACATTTCCGAAAACTAGAAATTCAAATCAATATATTTAGAGTTATGTTCAACGGTATAAAATCATTTTTTCGGCTCACAGTATTTTTTTTTTTTTACTTTGAGGTATTTTACTTGTAAATTTTTGTCTTAACTAAAGTGTTCGTTTGCTTGTTTTTTTTCCTGATATTTTTGTTGTACTAACCAGTCCTCAAAATACATCAATTTGCAGAATTTCATAAACGATTTTCAAAAAAATTCCCGGGGAAGAAATCCCCGGACCCTCTAACATTCAAGATACCCTGTACCTCCCTGACTGGCAGATCCCTGCATCGCTCTACTGACATCCTTGAGGTTTCAAGACAAGTCAAAAATAAAAAGGATAAAATGGACATTAAAAAAAAGGCAATTGCTAAAAGAATGGGGCAGAAGAAAAAAAACACCTATAGTACGGAGGGGGGGATTATAAATAAAACAAAAAATGAAGATTGCGTCCGTTAATTTTTTGGGGGGCCCTATAACAAAAATGGACTAGGGCTCCGTGAAGTCTAAATCCGGCCCTGGATATAAAACAAAGTTATTCAGTAGAATTTAGTAAGAAATAAATGCCATGAGCATTTAAAACTAATCGAAGAAATACCTCTTCTACTTTTTCTACGTACACTCATTAAAGGTAACTGCGAAGTATGTGAGCTAACGTTGGATCACATCATATTTTTAATATATTAACAATTAAAAATATGAACATGATTTTGAATGATTTAAAAAAAGAAAGATTAGAGACTCAATGCTACACTCTGCAAGCAATATTATAGTATCCGTTTTCTACTTTTTATTTTAATTTTTAAAAATAAAAATTTAAAAATTAAATCTATGTTTCTAGCCTGTACACAACTAGTTGAATAAACCAGTAATTTTTAAGTTACTGTTCGGCAACGTCGACGAGAGACCATGTCAGCCTAGTTGGAAACTGGGGGCCGGTTCGCAACCGGAGATGTATAAATTTTATAAGTTTTCTCTGTGACTAAACTGAAAGGGGCGTCGCCATAGCTCTCGGCTGCCCTGCTGTTCGGAAGCTCTTCCTATATGCTGATTTAAAGTTGTTAAGATCTCTCGTCAAGTGCGTGTACATAACATGATAGTCTTAAGAATACTATAACTTATTGAGGAAATGTGATGCTACATAATAATAGATATAAATTTCAGGAATTATAAGTTTTCTAATTTTTTCCAGCTCAAGATTTGTAATATTTATTAAAGTAAGTCATTTTAAATCACCTCTTTCCAGTGATTAAATATATCTTAAGTGGCAGGATAACTTAAGAACGAGGTTTTATAAATATTTTTTAAATGTTTTTGTTATTATTATTTCATTATTATTGATACAATGAACAGCTCTGGAAGTTTTCTGCAGTTTTATGCCGATATATGTAGTTACAGTGTTAAGTTCTGGATGGGGCTGTTAACATTCCAAAAAATGTTGATCAGACTTACCTTTAAATGACTGTAAGCAGAAAAATCATTTATAACTTCAGCAACGCTTAGTTGACTGGCAGTTGCATTTTGAAGTAAACGTTCTTTTATTGGTATTGGAGTTTTATCCTTTAACAATCAATACTAAATGTTACCTTTCATGCATTAAACTTTCTACTATATCAAAACAAGAAGAAGAAAAATGATGCAGTAAGTAAAAAAACGATGTGAATACATTGTCTTACAATTGCCTTTTAAGTCACATCAGTTGCTAGAAGCCAATGAGTGCAACCTCGCTTCGTAAATGCTCTGAAGATTTTTTTCTTCTTGTATTTCTTTTGAAAGTAACATTAGAGGTATCATTTTTATAAAACATAAATCACGTTCTTTACGTCTTGTTTTGTCATATTTTATATTTATATAAAATAATGAGCTATAAAAGATAACTTACATCTGCAGATAATCTTTACAGTAAGCTTTGCACCATAATTTACAACACACACTAATAAATTATTTTGGAAGAAGAGTAACGTTATAATAAAGAAAAGACACTTAATTTTTTGTACCCAGCAATCTGAGAAAAAAATTGCGTAGGCCCTCACTAAGCATTCTTACTACTTCAGAAATATGATGCATTAACAAGCTTTAATGGTGTCATAATTACAAGATAAACGATGGTCCATCTTTCAAAACTAAGACGATGGAGATGAAGATGAAGGACCATCAGCGGTCTTCCCTGATTGATTAAAACCGCTTTTAGTCTTAAGCACGTTGAGCATTACATCACGCAATCAGAATTATAGCTTCTGCACATGTCCTGAACAAACGGGTAACCATTTAGTTGAGCCCGTTTCAATAGTTTAAGCTGAGTTGTGCTGAGCCCTGAAACGTGAGAGTTACATATTTGAACGTTGTTTCCCAGCGCAATATTTTATTCTTAATAGGATACAATTGAACCTGGAGCCCACGAGAGAGAGAGAGACACAGCTCCACTTGCATAATTTGCTGGTACTTGCGAAGATTGCGCAAAGGAGAGAGAGGTTTATTAGGTGAGCTCCTTTCGGGTGATCTTTATCAGCGTGCAAAATTGAGGCTGGAGTTGGTACAAATCGCTCAAAGGAGAAAGGTTTATTAGGTGAGTTCCCATATAGTGAGCGTCAACAGCGTGTAAAATGGGGCAAAGAGTTGTGAGTGACAAAAATGAAGAGTTGGACATGACTAGTGCCTGTGATGAATGCAACAGAAATGTGATCTGTGGCAAGAGATGTTGGTGGTAGTCCTCACAGTTGCTGTTATCCAGCGTGGTTTATAATGTCTGCTAAAGGGAAGATCCTATATGGATAGAAAGTTTTATTCAAAATCTTCCTTTTGTCACTTACGAAACTTTGTTGCTGCAATAATAATAAGTCACCTTTTTATTTTTGGTCGCATAATTTTTGTACCAATTTTTCTTCCGGTAAGTTCTTCGTTTCTTTCATATTCTAATGAAGGCTTTTTTAATTTTTGAAAAGATATTACCAGTATCTTTGTCTTTAATTAACAATACAAATCGACATTATCAACATCCTATTGAAATTTAGTGTCGAAACTTTCAACTCATAATATATAAAAATCAAACAGTTTGAAAGCAACATATGTGCGGACAAACTTTTTGGTACCAGCGAAATTTTAAAATCTTTTGTCCTGTGAAAGTATTGTAGCTATCGAAACAAAGAGAAATCAAATGGTACAATATCGCGCAAACTGTGGTGGATTAAGCAACTCATTTGTAATTAATTTTTTCCCAAGGTTCGACTTGAACAGTCCTGGTTTGGCGAGCCCAACATTGCACCATCAAATTTCTTGCATTCTCATAACTACAATAATTGTATATGAACAAAAATTTGAAAATTTTCTTGTTATCCTAAACGCAATCTCCAGATGTTTTGCTTCAGAACCTATAAGTTTTTATTAATCAAAGACGGAAAATAAGCATATAAGACGACAAAATCTTGTTGATAACGTCATTGATTAAAAATATAAACTTGTAAAAATCTATGTGATTGAACTGAATGCAAAGAAAGCGACATTGCATTACAGCACTCCAAAGCTTGAAAAACTATTTTAACTGACATTTAATGTTTTCAACTCAATGTTTTAAATATTAGTTTCAAAGCTCTCTCAGATTCGTGATACCTAAAATGCTTGCAACTTTTTTTTAATCGTGTGGTTCAAATGTTATTAGTGAACCTTTTATTTTTAAAGTGTTTTTTTTTCTTCAATCTTTAAACTTTCCTCAATTAATTCTAATATTTGTATAGCGTTTTGTCAATGAGTTTAGTTATAACACAATCAAGAAAATCATGCAAAATACCTACAGCCCGGATAGGACATCCATAGACAGCATGTTCTGACTTAAGGGCCGTAACTTACTGCTTACAATCTTCGATTTTACCTTCATTTTCAAGATGAACCTCGTAACTTACTGCTCATAATTATAATATAGTAACTTTTTATTAAGAAAAAGTCTGCATCATTTTTATACTCCCCCTCCCCTCCTTCTTTGTTCGAAAATTTTTTAAGTGTTTTTCCCCACACGTGCATAAACGCATTATTTCTTATTACGGACCTCCCCCCCCCCCCCATCTCCCTCTTTTCAATAAAAGCGACAATACTTCTTTTTTACTTATCATTTCATTATTAGATTTCAAGTTTCAGAAAATAATCACCGTTTTTGATATTTCATATTCGCGCGTTACGTAAGAGCTCGTTAACGTGTTTACGCTGGATTAGAAATGCACTTGTTTTCCTGCTATCCTCTTTAATGACTGAATTTCGAATCGAGTGCATTTTTGACCTTGAACACAAAGTAACTAACGCAAGGGAAGGAGAAAACCCTAATGAAAATGAGTAACTAGATTCTAATGCTAATCTTTCTTACGTAAGCAAGTTGTTGGATTCACGTAAGAAAACCTTAAGCTTGTTGAATGAAAGGTCTTTAACGGCTTCTTAAGTTCTTGTGATTGTCGGCCTGTCTGATCGCTTAAGACCTGAACTAAACTAAAGCTTATGGTTTGTTTATACCTTTACAACGAATTATCCTAGTTGATGTTTTTGAAATCGTTTTTTGTTGAAGAATAACTAAACATCGACGCCTTATTTTCGTTTTTAAACCGACGCAATCTTTTGTTCTCTGTTCAACAACTTGATGAAGCAGAAAATTAAGTTATAGCAGAAGAATTGAAATCTTAATACTTCTTTCCAACACGCATTTTCGCTTTGCATACATTCTAAATTGGGATTAAACGAAAATCAATCTCCTGACCGATGAAATTCAGCAGATATTCTGAAAATTCAAAATGTTTCGATCTCCAAATGAAACAACCCGCTTTTTTGTGTATATAACTTTGAATTTCCTTTTTTTTTTTTACTTTAAACATTTACTTATTAAAATTTATTGCCTCTTTAATCAATCATCTCTCTATGAATGCAGCCACACGAAACATGTTATCCTTGTTGGTGATTAGAATTCCGGTCAATTTCCGCAGGAAGGCTTATCACTATCCACTAGACATCATGGGTGACGGTGCATTGAAAGAAGCACCAGACGACTGATACACAGCAGAACTTTTCTCACAAGTCATCCCTCCAGAGAAGAATATGCTCAAAAACTGTTTTGAAATAGAACTCCAACCTTAAGTTTGTGCCTACATGAAACCAGCATTTAAATCACATTTTCTATAATGATGTCCATCATTACCAACTTCATCTGTGTTAACTCAATTATGTTTGTTTTTAAGGGACATTTCGACATTTTTTTCTGGGCGGATTTGTATTGAAAAAATAATCTACCATAACCAGAAATAGCTTTTTTTTTTTTTTCGAAGTGTAAAAATACTCTTTGAACCTTTTTTTAGAGCGGTGAAAGCCATTTTGAACAGGAATTAATTAAGACTATAATATATTTATTAACTCCTCAGAAAAATAACTTTCTAAGAGAAAAATGAAAGATGCTAGGAAAAGAAGCGATGGATCATCATCATTAATTGGCTTGACAGCCCGCTGTGGGCCTTGCCTTCTTTGAAAAAAAGCGACCGGGCTGCTTTCCCCTTGGTCGTAGACCTTCAGTTTTTGATTTTAACAACCCTAAAATTAGTATCCAAACGGTCGACCTGTCTCTCTTTTGGTAAAATGGTGTATACTGTTTTGATTTCAAACACTTAGAATGTTTTCATTTTTGTATTTGAAAAGAAATATGATATTCAAAGGTAATGTTTAAAAAATCCGTTTTTTAAACTATTTTCTACGGTGCTAAATTTTTATTTAAAATACAGAACTTGAAATTACGTTTGAAAAAAGTTTTGAGGAGTATGTTTGACTTTCAATTCTTGAATTTTGCGTGTAAACTTGTTAAGCATATGTCTGACCTTTGCCAATCTTCGCAGTGAACTTGTAACCAAATGAAAATTTCTTCTTTTTTACTGATTGAAACGTTTATTCATAACCAACCTGAAATATGAAAACACAAATAACGCGTATTTAGTGAGTAATTTTGAAATCTTGAAGTTGTTAATGATAACTAAAAAGAGACATCATAACCAACCATACGAACAAAGTTAACTTAAGATCACAAAACTAAATATTTGATTGATTGAATTGCTAAAAGAGCAAGAATCTCTTATTTTGGATGTTCTCATTGATTGTGTGGTTGATTCTTTGTTTCACTATTTTAACTTTATTGTTCCGTCTCGCAGTTTCTGCCAGAAATCTTATCATCCGTAAGTTCAAACTTCATATTGTTAAAGGAATATTTTTAAAACTCCAAAACATGCTTGCGCGATCATCCTTCAGTGTACAGGGACAAAACATTTGAAGTAAATTGAAATTATTTATTTATTTTTATTTATTTTTATTTATTTATTTATTTATTTATTTATTTATTTTTTTTTTTGCTTACTAAAACAATTCACTACTTTTAACGTTAAGTATACAAACAACAACTGGGTCATTCCATGGTAACTCAGGTTATATTTGATCCACTTGTGCCTGGTTTAACACTGATTCTAATGAAAAACAAAGGTTTTGGAAAGGTTGTTGATTTGTTTTCATTAAAACTACTTTTAACTTATTTAGGAAATGCAAAATATGTTAATACATATAATAATTATTAACCAATAAATTAATTTCTTTTGGTAACTCAGGTTACGTAAAACAGACATCTGGCATACTTAGAACTTGAAATTCTGCTCTTGTTAAAATTTTTGATTGATACAAAGTATTTTACATAAATCTATAGATTCTAAGCTACTTTAAAACTTACATTTGAATGTAAACAACTACATAGAGTTTTTTTCATTAATTATTCACTCAGTAACTCAGGTTACAAATTGTTGGTAACTCAGGTTACACATCACAAAAACTCTTTCAATATTACTTCTTTCTAGTAATTACTTTAAGCTATCTGAAAAAAAAACACTGTTGCCAATAAAATTTAGCATATTTTTGACAAAATCAAATAAAAATTACACAAAAAAAAGTTTGTTTTGAAAAATGACTTGCGTGTCCCACTTTCTATGGAATGACCCAACTTGGATTGCTTCTTTTAAATCTTATGAGTAGTTTGTGCTGTCTAAATATGTCTTCTTATTCCAACTTTAGGTACTTAAAAATTAATATATATATATTTTTACGCTATTTCTCACCTTTAAGTTATTTTTGTTGTCTATAAAGACCCACCCTTACCAAGTTCAGGAATAAAAACGAAATTTACTTTTAAAATTTTATAGATGCTTCAATTTTTAAAACAGATCCACCATTACGGACTTAAAAGTGCCAGCACAACTAACTTAGTATTAGATGACTTTTTTTGACCTTGACGTTGTTTCCTCCGTAAAATGTTCACCATTACCAACCGCACAATTAACATATATTTAAATGTTTTTTCTATCAACCTGAAACTCATTTATTCAGTCTAAAAACATCCATCATTATCGACCTTAGTTGAATGAATACTATATATTTGTATTTATAATGTTTTTATATTTCAGAAGCTTAGGTTGACTAAAGAGAGCATTGCAAATCATACATATAATAAATAAAATCCACTTGTATTTAAAGGACAATATTTTTATTCTTCAAGATGTTTTTTATACCTTAAATTCCCTCTATTGCTAATTTAGTTGCATAAGCACGATTCTTGTGTATTTAAGTGCTTTATCAATCTTATGAACTTTTTTTGCTTAAAAAGTGCCCGATTAAGAATACAAATGGGGTTGGCTTGTGTTTAAATGACATTTTTTAAATCTTAAAGCTATTTTCTTATTATCATAATTTAAAAAAAATGATAAATTAGAGCATTTCAAGAAACAGTATATAGTAAGAAGTTCGACCAAAACTTCTAAATTTGAGGGTTAAAGTATAGTTTAGAATTAGGAACTTGCATTCATCTTCAGTATTGGAGCAATAATTGCAACATAATAACGCATTAATTGAGTTATATTTTTTCATAATGCACTTGACTTGTGCAAACCACAATGCTTTTCAAGATTCTTTAACCCATTAATGCCTGACATTTTTTCCGAAGAATTTTTGTATACTGGTTACAAATAGTGTTTAACGGACAGGATAAATAATAAAAAAAGATCATGTAAAAAATATTTTTTTTATTAAGGAAAGAAAATTCGTCCCTTAAAAGTTACGATAGACCCCAGAGGGTACATGCTTTTTTTACTATTTTTTTTTTCTGCCTGCTACATAATATGTAAAAATACATTTTATAAGAAGAAATAAAATCAGCAATTAACATAAACTGGGAAGCTGGGAATAACTTTGAAAACTTAGCTTTTTTCTTGAAATTGTGAACGATGTAATTTCTGATAAAGATCATGTTAAAACTGCTACAGAACACACTTTACAATGGTTATGTGCTGCAACCTGTTAACAACGAATTGAAACAGCACCAAGGTACTAATTGAACACTATTATTTGGTTGAAATGTTCATTTTGGGGAAATTCAGACCCCTTTTTGGACCGTCCCTAAAAAGGGACTCTAGGCATTAATGGGTTAAATTTGAGTTTTGTAATTAACACTGTGAAATTGAATTTTTTGGCAAAAATATTTCCGTCGACAAACTTCAACACGTTTATCCCTATGAAAACGATGCTGCGTAAAAAGTATCTGGTTCCACACTTTTGTGTGCTAATTCAAAACTATTCGTCTATCATTGTAAATTGTTATTTTTTAAGCATGTTTTGTCTCACATTTTCACCATTTTTGGCATTTTATTTATTTATTCATTTATTTGTCTTTTCTTACCTTGACAATGTCTCTCTCCTTCCTTCATAGAGCACAATTGTTTTTCTTTTTTAAAGTTTAAATACCGGTTACATTTGAGTGGGGTATTTTGAACGTTGTAAGTGCACAATAATTTTTTGCTAAGTATTTTATTCAGGCATTGAGTACCTTTGCCCCTTTCCATCGGAAAAATTTGCAATTCCTTTCCTGGTTTTAATCTCTGTTGCAAAAATCATTAATGTTCTTCAGTAAACTGCTTGGGAAAAAAGCTACTAAGTCCAGCTACCGTTATGGCAGCTTTTTTTTTTTTTTTTGCACGCTAGTGAAAAAAATGTGATATTTACTCGCATTTTCATCAGAGACTGCAGATGGTTGACTTTTATTGTGTGTTGCCAATTCATTATTATCAAATTGAGGTAGAAAATTATGGTTTTAAGACGAATAAGTGATACTAAGAATTTCTAAGGTATGCAATGGTAAAAAAATACATATAAGATTTAGAATATGATTTTAAAGTTTATGTGGAGCACTTAAAGCGGTACCTCGTAAATTAGTATGCACTTTTTATCACTTGAATCCGGTTTGAGTTTGTTAACGCTTTCTCTGGCTCCTGACACATCTGCTTATTTTCTCAAAAGGCCTTGACCTTAACGGGCTACTAATACCGCCATTAATGCAAAATTGCTTGATTTATTCACAACGAATTTAATTAAGAATGCATAAGAGGAAGTGTTCTTCTCATACACAAAAAACTTCATTTGAAGAGCACTCAAATACATCATAAGGTGAAGAAAATAAATACCTTTGTGCAATTGATGTGAAGTTTAAATAACGTTGGATTTAAACTTCACATCATAAGGTCTTTCGCCATATATATATATATATATATATATATATATATATATATATATATATATATATATATATATATATATATATATAATATATATATATATATATATATATATATATATAATATATATATATATATATATATATATATATATATACACTGAAGTGACAAAAGTCATGGGATACCTCTTAATATTCTTAATATCGTGTCGGCCCTCCTTTTGCCCGGCGAAGTGCAACAACTCGACGTGGCATGGACTCAACAAGTCGTTGGAAGTCTTCTGCAGGAATATTGAGCCATGCTGTCTCGATAGACGTCCATAATTGTGAAAGCGTTGATGGGGCAGGATTTTGGGCACGAACAGACCTCTCGATGGTGTCCCATAAATGCTCAATGGGATTCATGTCGGGCGATCTAGGTGGCCAAATCATTCGTTGGAATTGTCCAGAATTTTCTTCAAACCAATTGCGAACAGTTGTGGCCCGGTGACATGGCGCATTGTCATCCATAAAAATCCCATCGTTGTTTGGGTACATGAAGTCCATGAATGGCTGCAAGTGATCTCCAAGTAGCTGCACATAAGTATTTCCAGTCAATGTTCGGTCCAGTCGCACTAGAGGACCAAGTCCATGCCATGAAAAAACAGCCCACACCATTACGGAGCCACCACCAGCTTGAACAGTGCCTTGCTGACAGTTTGGGTCCATGGCTTCGTGGGGTCTGCGCCACACTCGAACCCTACCATCGGCTCTTACCAGCTGAAATCGTGACTCATCGGACCAGGCCACGGTTTTCCATTCATCTAGGGACCAACCGATATGCTCACGTGCCCACGAGAGTCGCTGCAAGCGATGTCGTTCTGTCAGTAAAGGCACTCGAGTCGGTCTTCTGCTGGAATAGCCCAAGAAATCCAAATTTCTCTGCACAGTTCTAGCAGACACGTCCATTGTACGTCCCACATTGATTTCTACGGTGATTTGACGCAGTGTTGCTTGTCTGTTAGAATTTACGACTCTTTGCAGACGTCGCCGGTCTCGATCTTTAAGTGCAGGCGGTCGACCACTGCGCTGTCCATGGTGGGATGTTATGCCTGAAATTTCATACTCTCGGCACACTCTTGACACAGTGGATCTGGGAATGTTGAATTCTCTAACGATTTCCGAAATGGCATGACCCATGCGTCTAGCTCCAACTAACATTCCGCGTTCAAAGTCTGTTAATTCACGTCGTGCGGTCATCATCACGTTAAAACCTCTTCACATGAATAACTTGAACAGAAATGAAAGCTCTGTAAAAGCACTGCGCATTTATACCTGTTCTATGCGATGCTACTGCCATCTGAAAATTTGCATATTGCTATCCCATGACTTTTGTCACTTCAGTGTATATATATATATATTTTACTTTACTTTTACTTTTGTACTTTACTTGATTTATAAAAACGGATAAAAAGGTGCTACAACGGTGGATTTAAATTTAACATTATGATTTCTTTGTTGTTTAAATATTGACTTACAACAATAAATCGAAAAGTTAATAGCGACATCACTAATGTTTAAAATAGAAACTCTAAATCAACCAAGTGTAAAAAGAGTTCCGTTATGAGACTTTCTTTTCTTAGTTTTGATTTAACAGCACATACATCTATCATCCCGCCGCTTTTTAATGGAATTGTTTCATGGTTTGCTGGATTTCTGGTGCACACGAAGTCGTTGAATTCAAGGAATTGAAACTTTTTCCTAAATAGCAATGAATAGCAAAACTTTTTAATTTTTCACAATGTCTATTCTCGCCAAATCATTAAATTTAAGTGTAAAAATTGTGTACTGAGAGTCCACTAATAAGAGGCAAGTTTTAAATCGGTGTATTGAGTGTTGGGTTAGTTTATAGGTTGGTTACGGATGATATGGAATAAAGTACTTCCGTCCAAAAAATGTTGTGTAACTGAAGAATTGATTTCATTATTGTTAATTTTCCAATATGTTCACTCTATTTTTCAAATACCTTCCACGGTTTAAACTTTTTTGAAACATTTTAAAATTTAATAATTTCATTTTTGATGATCTCATTTAAAATTTTACATGTAAATTATTTAATTGTACCTAAAGTGAGTAATATATTGTATATATTGTACGTGAATATAAACTGACTTTTCGTGTTAACTATTAAGATGTTGTTTTAAAAGGTTAAGCAACATAAACGTTCATGGAGTATTTTACTCAACGAGTTTAATAATATATCACACTGCTGCAAGTTGACGTTTTTTTTTAATTTTCACATTTAAAAGCTTTTCCAAAAGTTATTCAAAATATTTAACAAGTGAGAACGCAAGTATTCCTACCGATGCTGAGCATTTTATCTCTTAAAACTAAAACTTTTTTTTCTTCCAGTATTTAGAAATGTCTTTGATTACTTCTTAAAAGTCATCACACCTTTCTTTTGTAATGTGTTCGGTCAGAACAAATGACAAAATATTTTGCTGTGTATATTGTAATATTCGTTTATTAACAGTATTTTGATGTATTTTTAGGTGTTCCGAAAATACCTCACATTCTGTGGGATTGGTGTTCAGAATGCGCAGCTCTTTGAAATGTCTGTTCGAGAATTTAAGAGAAACCAGGTACTTTTCTACATATTGATGCATTTTATTCATATGTATACAGCTGAACTCAGTTAATACGAAATGTCAAAGATCCACGAATTTGTTCATAACAACCGTGAATCATTGATACTGTGAATAAATAAAGAAATACTTACCAATACTTAAAAGTAATTACTATGATTCTAAGTAGAAATAGTAATTACTATTTCTAATACATTGTAATCTAACTGTCAGTGCATTTAAAGAAATTAAACTTATTTCGTAAAACTGAATGTTTTATTTAAAAAGTTGAAAAGGAAGGCAATAATCAACTATTGCAGAACAGGTTGCAATTCACAAAAGAAGACAATTTTATCTGCAATCAAATTTAAATGTCCTCATCTAAACAAGTGTATGGGCTTCAAACTGTATGCAAAAGATTTACATTTTCTTCTCGATGCACAATGAGCCATCTGCAACCTCACAAAATGATGGATAAATTATAAAAAAAGAAAGAAAGACCGAAAATTCCAGTATTCGATAGAGAAAATTTTTAGTGGAGACAAGAGGTCAGACATTTGTTCATTTTAGCCGAGATTTTCAGTTTAATGTACTTTTCGATTGTATTTTTTAATGTAATTAAGCAGCATACCAAAATTAATGAACAAAATGTTCAGTTTATCCGGGATTTTGTATTAAACTTGATCGTATTGCGAGAGTTCTGCTATATATGTGTATAAAATATACATATTGCGGTGGGAAAGGATGAAAATGCTTCATTCAATATCAAGATTTGTATGTACATTGCACCAAAATTAATAAACAAAATGCTCCTTTTATCCATGATTTCATATTAAACTTGATTGTATTAAGAGAGTTCAGTTTTATATGTATATAATATTTTTGTATTGCAATGGGAAAGGCTGAAAATGTTTCATTCAATGTCAACATTTATTGCTTAATGAGAAAATGTAACTAAATATTCGGTCTTTCACCCATGCGTTTGCCTTGCGATTATTGACGCTAACTGGCTAATGTTAACATTTACCAGATTTGGGTTCTTCACAGTAACATACATAATATAAAACATACTATCATTGTAATGTGTATGTAAAGGGGATAGAATTTTTCTATTTGACTTTTGGTTGCCTTTACGTAGGAGAAAGTACAGATTTTTTAGCAGCATACAAATAAAATTTATTAAATTAGTACGCTATCTAATCGAACATTGTAGAAAGCATAAGTCAAGATAGCAAATAACCAAAAGCATTTTTTTGTTGCTGCAGAAACCTACGGTTCTCAACAATAGTGGAACAATTTGCGGAGACAAATAAATGTGAATTGTACATCTCAGTGAAATGCTGATATTGTGACGCTTTCGCTTTACGTTTCGCCTAAATGTTTACTTCAGAGACAGACTAACCCACTGAAAGATCCAGAATTTATCTGTTGCGGAATGGAAGGTCGATATAATCGTCCTTTCACGTTCAAAGAATATCATAGTAGATTTAAATTCTGCCCTTGAATCAAGGGTTCTATGGAGTTGACCCCCTCCCTCCCTCCCCGAAACATTCCTAGACCTACCAACTCATCTCCGCGATGATATTGCTGCTGCTTTATGCGATATTTTCCAACTGCATAATAATAAATTACTGATCATTTTCACTTATTCGCGCAACTTCTTTTCATTACTTTCTTCGATCCTGTTCGAAGAGCTACTGCATTTGACTTTGAAAAAATAATTAAAGCAGAGCAAATAGAATGATGCTTCAACTCGAATTAATAACGCAGTAGCCGTTTTCCCAAGCAATTTCATCCCCACAACTCTCAATGAATATGCTAATGTTCATGTTAATAAGCATAATCCTTCACGCCATATAATTGACTTCTGTTTGCTAAAGTATCGAAGAAAAAAAAAACCCTCATATTCCAAAGAGCTACAGAGAAAGGCAGTTCCATGACGTCAGAACAAAATTGCTCCATGAATGTAGTTCATTCAAAGAAATGCCATTAGTTGGTATCGCTGAATGCGCTGTTGACAAACGAAACGTGGAAACAATAGCTGGGCGTGCTAATGATAGGCTTTCTTCCGAATCTGATCAATCTGAAGTGGACCAAAATTCATCTGTTTGGACACTTTTATTGTTTCAATTGCGAGTTGTGTACTGACTGTTCTTGCTTCGTCTAAGACGCTTGAAAGTCTTGGAAGGAACTTTCGATAAGGACTCGAAAAGTTCATGGGCAAGGCTTCTAGCGATGGATTCGAGTTGGTACTATCAAGTTTCACTCTTGTTAAGATCGAAAACGTAATTGATATGCAGTGATTATTGTTGGGTTTAGGGAATTTATTAAAATGTTGTGTAGGGCAGCCTGACTAGTCAATGAACACTTAAATGGTATTTCATAGTAAAAAATCTTAACATTGATAAAAACTGCAGCATTTGGCACAAGACAAAGAAAAAAAAATTATACCATATATAAAAATATATGTAGTTGTCGCCGATATAGGTATACCTGAATTGTCTTTATTTATTTACTTTTTTTTTTTTCGTTATGAAAAATCTATATAATGTTTATAATCTTCTTAGCATTTAGTAAAAAGAATTCTTTGTGTCGAGTATTATGTTTCCGTTACAAATATATGGCAATGACCATTGTATAATTTAATGAAGTATCAAAAAAATAAAAGCATGAAGATTTTTTTTTTTTTTTTTTTTAAATTTTACAAGGGATAATTTCCTACATCAAAATATGACTGCCATAAAATTTAATTCTGCCTTCAGGAAATGACAGATCGTTTCATAGTTTGAGTTTTGTAATAGTTTAATGTTGAAATATTGATTAAGTTATTTCAAGAAAATGTAGATGAAACATTGGAAAGATCGTTTAATACTACCCTGAGATATTTTAAAAAACTGAGATTATACATTTCGGTGTCAAAATAATATGTAAAATAAACGAACCCTATAGGTTTATAGATTTCACTTTGTTTCGGAAATTTTGAAAAATTTACTATTCGTTTTAAATTAAATTCCTTACACTTTATTTACGTTTGAACTTAAATGCAATGAACATTATTTATATTTAATATGAAGTACAGTACTTTTTTCTTGCTTTTTTTAATGTTAAATTAAATATGAAATCATTTCTTTCGCTTATAAATGAAATCATGACCGCAAGCATAATTGCAAGCATGCAAACACAAGATCAATCTAGCTCCAATCAGTTAATACGATGTGTTAGCACGTGGAGACAAAAGCTAATTCAAATAAAAGGTTGTCGCTCTTTTAAAATATCAACATTGGCTTCATTCAAAGCGTTACAAGTTAGAGGGTGAAAATGTATTCTGTTTTAAATTAAATTCCATACACTTCATTTACATTTGAACTTAAACATGCAGTTTACGTAATATAATGTACATTGCATTTTTAAAAAATGAATTAAAAAGGTCAAATCGTTTTTTTTTTTTTCTTGCAAAAGAGAGCATAATCGCAAACATTACTATTCAGCATAATTGCGAACATGCAAAGTCAGGAATCCGACAGTCAATCTAGTTCCAATCAGTTCAGACGATGTCAACCCCAAATATTTAGCATATGGGGACTAAAGCTAATTTAAATAAAAGGTTGTCGTTCTTTTAAAATTCCAACATTGACTTCACTCAAAACATTATAATTACAGGAAAATGAGCACTAGTTATTTGAATAAAGTAATATCTACATAGTATATTTAGCTCTCCTGTGCTTTGCGACCCACAGGAGCAGAACCTCAGTTATGTATGTTTCCACATCTTAATTTTACAGTCCGAAGATTTTCATTATCACCGCCTCCATCTGCTGTAACACAATCCCAGCTAGAAAAAAAAAAGAAAATTAGTATGTGCTCTGATTCTAACTCAAACGTGCCATGGTTCCGCAGCTACCAACTTCCACCTTATTATTATCCCCAAACGCGGAGCGCGCTAATAGCGTTGTCTCTCAAGTTTTAGTTATGCATGAATTCTTCCAAGCAAGCGAAAAAAATGTAAAAAAACACCCTTACGAGATGTGTTTCTAAATATAAATTTCGAGTGACGATTTCGAATGCGAAAAAAAGAGCGAATTTGGGTATTTATATAACTTATTCTGTCTCCCACCTCTGCCTGTTTTTGTTTATAAATAGCAAAAAGAGCCCGCGGAAATGCACCGCAGTTGAATGTTCTGTGCCTTCTGCGCTGATGTCAATAAATAAGGATGATAAATACATGTTAAGAGAGCCTTAAGGTCTGCTTTGATCCAAGTACATCTGCTGTTTTGAATATTTGCATGAAAAATTTATTTATGAAAACTTTTTTCATCCACTTAACTCAAGCAATTGTTTAAAATTTCGTGCATTAGGTACAAAAGGATTCAAGAATTTTAAGTATGTGGCATTTACTCATACTGAAAATAGAATTCTAAATATAGTTTTATCTCAGGTGCATATAAAAATAGAGTAGTCTCTACCGGTTGAGAATACATTTTACGAGAAAACTGATGGTTGCCTTTGGTCAGAAGGATGGTTTTTAAGGGTCAACACCTTCCCCAGAAAACTTTTGACTTCACCATAGAATGACTAAATAACATTTTTTTTCTCAGTAACAGTTACTAAATAAATGAAACAACTCATATATATATACTGGCACGGATACAAGAGGAGCGTCATGGGGTTCATGATCGCTCCCAAACCACCTACAATATTTTCAACATATGCAATAATTACTTTCCAAATGAATTAATTTTCAAATTAGTTAATTTATTTTCATTAAATATTAATTTGAAAAGCGACTCAATAAATTTTCACCGTATTAAGCACCAAATTTCTGGCCGATTTTGAGGTTTTTCATTGACACCCTAAAAATTCAGAAAGTTTCCTTTCCAAAGATTATGTTCTTCAGAATATCCAGGGAAAGAGGGACCTGACTGCATCTTGTCCCAAAAATAGTGAAAATCCGCCACTGGCTCTAGTTGGGAAAAAAAAGCATTTCAGGGGAAGCAGCACTTTTTAGCCCTATTTTCTACTTCTGTTATTAACAATGGACTTCCCAAAAATGCATTGTAACGGGCCCCAAAACCTGAAAATCCGACATTAGATGTAGTTGGTAAAAAATATTTGAAGAATACCTCTTTTTAGGGTAGGTATCATGGTTGACGGATGTTTGTTAGGCCAAAAGAGACCAGTTTGTTTCAATTATGCCTGCTTCAAGTCCGAAAAACAAACATTTATTTTTTTTTAAAGAAAGGTTCTTTGAAACCTATTTACATGCTTTATTTTTACAATAACAGACCAACTATTTCGAGGAGCGACGTTCCCCAGCGTCCCCACAACTACAGCACTGGATACTAGTGATGTATTTAATCATTCAAATCACTAAGTTTATAGATCACTCTTGGCAATGAAGGTTAACCACACGTTTCCTATCTTGCAATCGATCTTTTCCTTATAAGATGCTGTGATAATGAGATAAGACGTGACAGTTTTAGTTGGGTACTATTAGCTTACGTGTATGAAGCTCTTATTTTTTAAATTTCAAGACAACCCGTGTTGCCCGAGTCATTCATAACCGTATGAATATGCAGTTTTTTTCTGCCTAAGTTACTTTTTACTCGACTGAATATGAAAGAGAAAGTCCGTGTAAAGCTTCAAAAAAAATTATTTTTTTCTTAATACCAAATTAATATCCGAGCGTAAGCAGCATATGAATTATTTTTCTGATAGAAAAAAAATGGAGTAAAATATAATAACCATAACTTTTCTTATTATTAATATGTTGGAGAGGAAAATGTAAGCTCTCCAAGCTCTCACAACCAACTGCATGCACAACCACAAGCATATGAATTATTTTTCTTATAGAAAAAAAATGGAGTAAAATATAATATACCATAACTTTACTTATTATGAGTATGCTGGAGAGGAAAATGTAAGCTCTCCAAGCTCTCACAACCAACTTGCTACACTGTGTCATCTTTTAACACCTAAACAATTTCAAACCAATACCGAACATCTGAGTTACAGCATCCGAAAACAAAAATTTCACCCTTATTTCGGACACATCAGAATAACCATCACCGAGCTAATGGCATATAACCACATATAGAATCGAAGCATACCTTTATATTTATTGCTGAAGTCGTTTCAGAGAGAGAGTACACCAGTGCTAGATCCGCAGATATAGTACGGCGCCCATCACGAAAACCCAAGATAAAAAAGCAAGGTATTTGCTTGAAACTTCGCCTTAGCTCCTACTGCGATGAGGTAATTTGTAACTTTACACCTAATCAATCTATAGGAAAGCGCGAAATTATCTTCATGTCTTCTTTGCTTTGCCTAATCTTCACTCACCCATAGTTCACTTTGAAAAATCGCCACGAGTATGGTAATAGTTTGTTTATTTTTGCATCGTGTTCCCATTTACTTCAAGTAACTCCAAGTCCCACGTAATGCTAGCAGTAGTCAGGATCATGATTGTCAAAATTTGAATTTTCCTTTAAAATCTTAGGTTTTCCATAGAGCTCTTGAGATTTTGTTTAATCTTCTTGGGCTTACGGATTTAGTGGTAAAAAATGTACATTCATTTTTTTATATAGGAAATAGTATATTTCTACTGAAGCGTAATTTTTTGGATAAACAATCCAGAAGGAGGTTTCTTTGATGCAATTGCTGTAAGTGCATAAAAAGATTATTTTATTCATTTATTTACTTATTTTTATTTTTCAAATTACTTTTAAACAAGTTTTTATCTATTTATATGCTTTTATCTTATTTATTTATTTTGTATCAGACGATTTTTGGATCATTTCTTGAGAAAATGTTTCAATGAAATAATTATTAAGATATCAAACTTACGCATGGATTAATATTTCTCTTTTTACTTTATCATTTTTAATATTAATAATCAACCAACTACAATAACAGCAATAAAAAAAATTGAATATTTAAAAAAAAAATATTAGTCGCATGATATTGAGCCTGCACATGATTATCTCTCCTAGATCTTGTGAATTTCGTAAGCACAATCTTGTTTTGCAAAAAATCCAAAAGGCAGCCCTGGTGAGGATACACCTTAAAGAACCATGCTAAATAGAAGCAAATGACATATATGAACACACTTCTCTCAATGCTTCTTAGCTGTAAGGACAATAATATGGATTCCAACATTATGCCGAAAAACATTGTACAGCATTTTACGTTTTTTTTTTTTTTTCCTCTAATAAAGATTCAGAAGACTCTTTGAAGCACAGACAAGTGAAAATCTGAGGACCGGTAAAAGTTTTTCGCGAACCCGGTATTAGTCCGTTGGTGTAGCAGTTGGGAATTCCAGATTTTGAGCATCCTCAACTCTAAGCTTTTAGCTTCTGCAATTGAAAAGAGAAGTAGAAAAACATGTTATGTGACAAGTAAAAATTACTATCTGAAGAAATCGGATTTAAAGTTTTTAGTTTTGCTCTTTTCTTTGCTTCACGTAATGAATGTTCTTAGTAAGTAGCAGACGTTGTAGCATGAAAGAAAGGGCTTTGGAATGAAATATAGCGCCGAGTAAGAGGTTCTTTTAAGGAACGTAGTTTTACGTCTAAGATTGAGCACAACTGAACCTAAGCTATTGAAATCAGCTTAATCACGTGTTTGCTTAAGGCAGAGAGATTATGAGAGGCAGATCAACTTAGAGCTTTGACCTGAGAAAAAACACAACTGATTTTAAAATAAAAAAATAATAATAATTAAGTTGCAGACAAATTTGTTTTCGTTAGTGCCGATGCCGGATCTTCCAAACCAGAGCAAATCTTGAAACGGACACATTTACCCATTTTCCTTGAAGTTCTAAAATTTTTTAAATCGAAGTTTTAGTGGAATAAAAACAAAAACAGAAACAGAAGTTGCTGCCTGGGGGAAAGGGATCTGGTCCCCACCCCCCGATCCAACATTAAATATACCCTGCTATTTTAGAATCTAATCTATAATATATCTATGTTGGAAGACAGCGTCGGAGTGTAATCACATTTGTCACTTGTTTACCCTTGGATATTTTTATTCTCCCTAACCGAACTGGGTTTTAAATTAAAATACTCTGTATAATTCTAAATAATCCGTAAAATATTCTGTGATTCATTAAAAGTCTTTATTTATAATAAATACATTAATTGCTTTGTTTCTTTTTTCCCCTTTGATGTGGTGAATAAAAGCGGTAGTACAATTTTTACTATTAACTTAGTATTTTTTTAATACTTAGTTATGATTTTTATTTAAAAAAAAATACCGGCCGGCGAAATGTTTTCCAAATTTTATCTGTTTCTGTTTCAAAGGGCTTGAAAAATTCTGGCCTAAGAACTCAGAAATTGTGCCGCATTCCCGAAGTAAGAGAAGTAACCACAAAACGCTCGCTTACAAAAGGCGATTGAAAATTTTAACCATAAGTTTAAAATGTTGTCTCCATTCTAATTCACATTTTGCTGAGTGGAAAACATTTTGACTTTGAATGATGTCATTTAATGTGTTCCTAATTTAATTCTACAGTAACTGATGCTTTAAATTTAATTATTTTTCAATATCATTGTTTATTTTTGAATTGCTGTCATGGTACGCGTTAATTGAAAGTACGATATAGATATTTATAATGTGTTACTCAAATGTTCGGACGAAGATTCCTAAGTGTTTTTCTCCAATTCTTCTACGCACTACGGTATTACATGGAACAGAGGTGAAAAACCCGCGGCCTCCTCCGGTTTCTTGTGCGGCCTTTCAGAAAATCTAGTTCTTGAATGAAGTAATAATTAATTTTTATGCATAAAATAATTTTGAAAATGTGCCAATGAAGATACATGCCCGTGCCGAAATAGTCAGTTGTCGGCTTAAAATCCTGATACTAATAAGCTGCAAGAGTTGACGAACAGGGAAATTGGAATTGGGCGTACTTAAGACGATATTTATTTCGAATTCCTTAATACAAGAATATACCGAGGGATTTTTCCTATTTGATGATCACACTTCTGAAATTAAACTGATATTTGAGTCACATATTGTAGATATATTCGAGGGTCCAACAGAACTAAAAATAGAGTTATTTACCAGTTTAAAAACTTATTTTATAGAAGCTCATTTAAGGAATAATTTTAAAGCTTTGGGCCGAAGTTTCAAATATTTAATCACTTTCGAGCAAGAAACTAAGGCAAATATCCAACTTAAATTTTTCATCGAATTTGTATAATGTTTTGAGTTTTATGGCTACATGTTAGTTTTTGTAATTATATTTCTAATGAATTTTTTACTATATAATTAATCTTTGAAAGAAATATTTTTAATGTTTCAAAAGTTTATTATCCTCATTTGAATTGGTATGCAAATACGTAATGTCTATAACAGACATCATTTTATTTAGATTAATGGAATAACAAGTTACCAATTTTGTTATGTAACATAAAAATAATATGATTAAAATAAACAGAAAATGTAATACATATAAATGAGTACAGCTAAAAGGTTTGAAAAGCATGTAACCTCCGTTACGACAACTTTTTTAGATGCGGTCTCCAGTTGTAAAAAGGTTCCCTATCTCTGGCATAGGAGTAGGAGATAGCACTGCATAGGACACCAAAATGGTGGAAGATGCTCAATTATATTCGACTCAAGGGAGAGTTTTAGCGCCATCTTTTGGGATAGAGAAGAACATATAAACAAATTATTTCTGGCTCACAATTTTTGTTAAGTTATTAAATAATTATTTTTTTACATTTGTTGTTTTGAATTCCCATTGTAATTGAATTAGTGAAGCTAACGAAATTTGCAAATTATTATGAGTCTGTATTAAATCTATGATTGAAAGGTTTGTTTTTCTTATTTACTGTTGAAATAAAAAAAAATCTCGCGCCATATAGAAAAATAATAAAAATAAAAAAGAGTAACATTTAAAAATAATTTTTCATTCTGTCATTAAGTTTAAAAATTTTTTTTCTTGTTTTACAGCTTCTCCTAAGTCTCACCAAATCAATATTTGAAGAAACAATTTGTCTGGATCAACTCATCAACAAAATAATGGTTACAGCAGAGGATCTACTTCAGTGCGAAAAATGCAGAGTTTACCTTGTTGATACTGAACACAATGACCAGGTATGATTTTTTGAGCAGTAATAACTCTTAAATAGCATTACTATGTAGAACTGATCCAAATATCCCTTTGCCCCCCCCCCTTCCCCCCAAACAACAGACAAAAAACATTTAATATGCAATTAAAACTTGATTTTTAAAAAAAATTCTAAACTGAGACAATTTATATACTTGATTTTGACTGCTGCAAAATAAGACGGATGAACAAAATGCCACAGAAATTAATTCTATATGAGCGGTTGCAGAAAAAGTATGCAACAAAAGTAAAATCTTAATTTCAAGACAGAAGCGCAAACTGATAGGACCAAAAAATCTGCTAAAATCAATACCAGAGCTTAAAAATTTTCTACCAATTGATATTACAAATAAACGAAGGAAAAACGAATTTACGAAATACACAATTCAAAATATGCCTATTTTACTTGAAATATAAGCTCGAAAATTAATTTAAATCATTCAATAAAGCTCCATATTGAATGATTCAAACTATTTATTTGCTTTTACGCAGCATTTTATTTGTAATTTACAATGGACGTTCCTTTTTCTTTTGTGCTCGAATTTTTTGAAAATATTG